>JAPVRG010228235.1:0-12951 GCA_029783565.1 Rhagoletis cerasi | reverse complement strand
TTTTTCTTAACAGCGGTCACCCCTCGGCAGGCAATGGCAAACCTCCGAGGGTACATCTGCCATGAAAAAGCTTCTCACAAAAATACAATCGCCGTTCGGAGTCGGCATAAAACTGTAGGTCCCTCCCCTTTGTGTGACAACATCAAGGCGCACGCCACAAATCGGAGGAGAAGCTCGGCCAAACACTAACATATGTGTAAGCGCCAAATTATTATTATTATTATTATTATTAAGAACGATGCAGACACTGATAAGACAAATCTTAAGGAAACTTGTTCAACACCATAAAAGTTTTTCTTTCAATACTTTATCAACGCGGCCGTTCGGAGTCGGCGAAAAGTATAGGTCCCTCCCCTTTGTGTGACAACACCAAGGCATAACATATTGTTTGAGCGCCAATATATTATTATTATTAGTTTATCATCGCAAGACTTTGTTCTGGCACTGCCAAGAATATTTTATTTTGGGGAAATTTCATCAGTCGCTTAAAGGAATTAGGGCATTGTGAATAGAAGTTCCAGCATGAATTCTATCAGCGTTTAACTTTTTCCTTTGTCGGAACCAGGCACGAAAACAGTACGCATAATACACGCCGTCCATTGTACTGTTTCAATGTCCCTTTTAATCTCTTTTAAATTTGCACGATTTACCTAAGAAGAACAAAGATCCCAGGTGTTCGTCGCTCAACACATCGCGGCAAAATGACTCACACCTAATTCTTGCAACGGCGGGCAGAAGCACAAAAACTGTTCCTTCATCTCATCATCTTCAAGGCAGGAAGGGGAAATGGGGTTATCATAAGTTCCGATCACTGTCAGGCATTTGTACCACAAGTTGCTTGCTGTCCCAGCAGCTTAGTGAACGCTAATACTTATCGAAAGCATCAGAGATTAGGGACAACATGAGTTTTGCCCCCTTTCAGTCACTGAGCAAAATATTTCCAAAAGTTATAACTGTAGATACAATGGCCTTACATCTAGAATAATGTAGGTTCGTTTGGTTTTACCTTTGCTTGGAATACCAAGTTACTTACATTCGTCAATAGAGTAGTGACAGTTTCCCCCGTCACGTTTGATATAAACTACATGTGCTGATCTTGTGTCAGTTTCGTAGTCATTAGAAAATTTTCTGCAATGTGTTAAGCCAGAAGCCATTCAGTTTATTCTCTTTGATTTCAATAGGCGAACAAAAATTGTACGGAAGACTGCCGCCCAGGCTTTTTATTTCTTAAAATCTTATAGCTAGTCTTCTGGTGAACTTGCTTAAATAATCTTAGCAAAGCGCTTAGAGCTATTCTCATTGCATGGACACTATCTTTCTTTTTGTAGTGAAACTTTTTAATCGAGTTCGGAGTTCAAACGCGTTAAATATTCAACGATCCGATTGTTCATGTCAACACATCTGTTTCGTTCAATTTAAAGGGCTTAGCAACTAGATGTGCGATGTGTTTTGAATTTTTAGAAAAGGGATGCCACCTGTTGGAAAATTGTTTGTGTTAAATATTTAACACCACGTCCCCGGATCTACACCGTTTGTTTGATTCTCAAAAAGGAGTTGTAAAATTAAAGGTCTTGGCATGTAGGTGTGCAATGTGGTTTGAATTCTTTGAAAAAGGTTGCAAAAAGTTCGAAAATTAAACTCAAAAAATTCAAATCGTTTAAAAATTTGAATGAATGGGTATTAGAAAACGAACGTCTGCATTAAACGTCATTGGTGACGGGGAAAGACAAAGACAAAAACAAAAATAAAGACAAAAAGAAAGGCAAAGGCAGTCGCAAACGCAAACGTAAATACAAGACAAAGACAAACAAAACAAACGCAAAGACAAATCCAAGGCCAAACACAAAGACAAGGATAAAGACAAACGCGAAGACAAAGACTAACGCAGACAAAGACAAACACAAAGACAAACATGAAGACAAAGACATGACAAAGAAAATGACAAAGAAAAAGACAAAGACAAACGCAAACGCAAAGACAAAGACAAGTACAAAAGCACAGACAAAGATAAAGACAAAGACAAAGACAAAGCCAAACGCAAATACAAGTACAAAAGCACAGACAAAGACAAAGACAAACGCAAGGACAAATACAAAGACAATCGCAGAGACAAAGACAAAAAAAAAAGAAAAAGACAAAGATAAAGACAAATACAAAGAAAAAGACAAAGACAATGGGAATGACAAAGACAAACGCGAATATAAAAAAAGACAAGTACAAAAGCACAGACAAAGACAAAGAAAAACAAAGATGAACGCAAAAACAAAGACAAGGCCAAACGCAAATACAAGGACAAACACAAACGCAAAGACAAAAACAAACACAAGGACAAAGTCAAAGACAAAGACAACCGCAAAGACAAATACAAATACAAAGACAAGAAAAGAACAAAGAAAAAGACAAATACTAAAATAATGACAAAATAAAAAGACAAAGAGAAACGCAAAGACAAAGACAAACACAAAGCCAAAGACAAAGATAAATATAAAGGCGAAGACAAAAGTAAAGATAGCAAAGTTCTTTTCTGGAAATTGTCTGTTATGTTTCACTTCTTCCGGGCGTAGAGACTACACGCACTTAGTTTTTTAATCTGATTTTAATTTCAAGCCTCACAATGGACCTTCTATTGGGTCTATGTAGCCCATATATTTTACTTTCACTGAATTCCTGCAATCTTTCCTAAGTCACACGCCCGCCATTGCGTTTGATTGACAGCAATGTCTAATATCAACATCAACTGGAACTTTTTTCAAAAAAAGGAGGAAGCTTATAAATTCGTCGGAATATTTTTTTTTGTGCATATGTTACCGGATAACTTTGGACCACGTGAACCGTTTTCGATAAATCTTTTTTGTCGGAAAGGTGGCATATCAATCGTGGTCCCATCATTGGATCATGAAGAAATCAACGGTTCTACTAAATTTTTATATGAGAATCGGAGCAGGTTTTATTTTTTTGCTTAAAAATTAATTGTTTACTTATACGCTTCCAAGGAAAACAAAGCATCGATTACTAAAATTTTTTATTTTTATGAAGAATAAAGTTATAGTAGTGGCTTAGAGATTGGATTGGTAAAATTTAATAGGCTAAGGAGGTAGCTAGGTTGACAGGCTCTCAGAAGAATCTAAAGTACTCAAATATGTTAATTTGTTCTTTCAAAGATTTACCAAACTTTTAAGTCGAGTCATAAATAAAAAAGTTAGGAAGAAATTTCTCGCGATTGTTCCTTTTTGTGAAATCTAAAAACTTACAGATATTGGCAATAATTACTTAAAAAATGTGTTTAATTCTGCCTTTCCCGAGAGCAAGTACCCTTAATTTATTGCCAATGACTGTGTACATGTGCATGGATACATAATTACGTAACATAACTTGTAAATATTGAATTTTTACCTTTCACTACCCAGTCCTAATTTTTCATTTGATGCAAACAAAAAATGAACAAATACAAAAAATGGTAATTTGGAAATAGCGTGTAGCAAATACCCGACAATTTTTGCTACTCTACCACTATTTACAAGAAAACTTTGCATATGCTACACGGCTCTAAAATATATCAACCATTGTTGGTAACCCAACCAGAGTGCGTTAGCAGCTGCAGTGTGCACGTGCTATGTAGAACAGACAATGTTGCATCTCGAATGCTTGTACACGGTGACATTACAGTGAAGAAACGCCAAAAGTACTTCCCATAACCTTCACCGGTACTCTATATGTTGTAACAAAAAGTATGAGTACAACAACAGTAATAGGTAATAAGAAAATACCATACATAGCTTACTGTGCACATGACAACCTTCGTGAGTGCATGGCTATGTATGCATGTGCAACTATGTAGGTTATTTTTTTCTTTTTTCTTCTTCAACCATTTAACTTTCTATATAATTTTCGTTCTTTCTTTTTTTTTTTACTCATCCAATGCAACGCCACTCAGTCACTAACTCAATTCGCATTGCTGTTACGATGATTTAACGCTCCTGGCAGCTAACCTTTTGCTACATATACGTAGTGCAGCTAATAAAATTCGCTGTTGTTTGTCATGATGTCACCTGTGATGCTTTACGAATATGTACTTGTGCTTGTGCTCGTAACCGTGCCTTTGCTCGTCAACTTGACTGAGCATTTTACATTTTCAAACTTAATACGTTGCATTTCGTCATTTTCCTCATCATCGTCTGCGTCTTCGAACTGCTGTAGCACGTTCAACGTGTATCACACGTAATATGCAACTTGCATTCATACTCGAACGTATAAAATGTATATAGCTGCATGCGTGCTTGTACATATGTATGCATGTTTGTTTATTAGATAAATGATACAAGTTTCCTCATGCTTTTCGCTTTGCACGCAGGAAATTACGAGAATTTTTCTTTCCGCTCGTCTTTGACTTTGTTCTTCTTCACTTGGAAGGCATATACACATATCTGCAAATAGAACAGACGATACACAAAAATGAGGTAACTTAAAATTTAGAAGTTTTTGTCAGAGGGCACTAAAATCTTCTTCTTGTTGCCTATCAATTCTATGAAGAATAGTGGCTTTGTTAAGACAAAATACTTGCTTCAGCTTCTGTTGGAAGGAAAAAAGGTACTACGCTTTACATATGTGTGTGAAAATTTTTGTTCGTAATTTCAAAAATAAGAACCTTTGAGTTAACTCATTTTTTAAGAGTGATGTGTATTGGTTTCATTAACATACAAACCTACACCCTTATACATACCAAATTGCCCTACCTCTGAGATAGTTTGACGGAAATTATATTTACGCTTCAAATACAATTAAGAAGAAGTGATAAGAAAAAGTCAAGAATTCGCGAGTATAAAAAATTACTAAAATGTTCGTAAAAAGCTCCTTAGTAAGGTTAATGAGTTGAGGTTACTTTGAATGTGAAGATATCCTTTGGATGCGGAGATATAAACATCAATCATAAAATCAGAGATAGTTGGATAGCTAGTCAGTGTATATAGCAACATACGTTATTCCCAATCCTAATAGAAGGAGTATTTCTGATGAATAGTTGGTTAATTGGTCGGAGCAGTTTGCCACTCTGCTACAAGCAATTATAAAATTTTTGCCAATTGGAAAATACAAATCCGTGCCACTTGGTGGTTCTACCGAATTTCAGTAAATAATGTAGAAAAATCTGGCTACACTCATGAATATTTTGCAGGAACTAGAAATCACAGAATAAGATATGAAATACCTCTTCTCAGGCCGTTACTTATTCAATCTTTGATCTGATGCAGCCATGCCCTCCACGTAGTCGTAGTCCCTACCCGAATCCAGACGCTGCGGCTTGGTGACTTTGTGCGAGGTTTGTGGTTTGTCTAGGCTTTTGGTAAGATATAGTCGGAGAGTCGCCTTTCTTTCTAAATCGAGTAAAATTTTCAAAGCCTCCATGATAAGAATCTCATTGTTATCGTTGCGCTAATAGCAGCTGACTGCTGAATTTCACAAAATTTTGTAAGGACGCAATCTTTTGTTACGGCTGGCCGTCAGTTCAGCGCTCTGCATGCAAGTATGGTTCGGATTGTAGTCGTGTACATACATCGACTGTAAAGTACTTTGTTTGGATCTTCAACAGTTTCCAAGCTAAGTATCGTTGGGCTGGTTAGAGGATCACCGAAGCCTTCATTGATCGATTCTCAATAATCTGTCGCAAATTCAGTATGGGGTCCAAACAATTCTTTATTGAGTGCGGTTTTATAAGTTAGAGAATTTTGTAGTCGGAAAAACTACTTTGTGTTGATTCCCTGGTATTTACTTAAGTATGTAGGTATATAAAATTGGTTCTGAATAACTTCAATACCCCTCCAACTCAATTCTCTAACTCAATTCCTTATTTTTTCATCCCCGACACAAATCAGTCCAATCAATCGCCTATTCATTTCGAACTTTTCACCTGCCACTTCACAATGATTTTTAATAAAATTCACTGTGGTCTTTTCTATAGACACTTTTGATTTTTTATTTCCCAATTGCCCCCAATAGAATTTATGTATGTATTTAAATTGTTAATTTTTCCACATTATTTGCGTTTTTTCGCTATGCGCCGTCGTGGATTTATCTCATTCGCATAGAAATTAATTCATGGCCTTTTTGAAAGCACATTTAATTATTTGATTTTATTCATTATGCGGCCGCAAAGCAAAAGGTGGGAGAATAAATTGAAAAAAAAAATAGAAAAGGTAAAACGCAAATAAATTGAAAAATCAAGAGAGGCCAGAAACAATTCACAATATGCTTTAATTACAATTTTACGATTTTATTGGCTTTTTCCACGCTTTTGCTTCGCTTTTGAAATGCGCTTCTTTATATAAGTGTTGAAAACCGATTAAGCGTTGGATTATTTGTTATTTTAGGTATTTTATTTCTGCATTTGCCGCTATTTCTCATTTGTATCTGTATGCGTGTTTTTTGTGGCTTTGTGTTGTTGCCAAATGAAAATTAAAATTCACATAGCCAAAGGTGGTAATAAATTTAATTATCACCAGCAATGGTTCAATGAAATATTCGCATTTACGTAAAACTTGTATCCAGGTTTCAATTTATTATGTTATTTTTATCGATTTTTTATTTTGTTGGGAAAACAAAAGCCTTCGATCTATGCGGATTTTTAATGTTTTGTGAGATTATATGTACAAATAAGGATTTACTGGTAAATCAATATTTGAAATTTTTCAATTGAAAAAGTGGGGTGTTTTTCCAAAATATATTCATCACAAATTTTTTCAGTATAATAAGGTGAACTACCAATAAGCTTTTAAAAAAATCGAATACATAATTTATTACAAGGCATTCTATTCGACTGGGCATATTTTATTTATTTAGTGAATAAAAAAAAAATCCCAAACATACTTAAACTATTTTACTATGAACTTTCAACATGTAAAATATAAGTGCGGGCAGAGAATTGTAAAACCGTAGTATGTGGGATACAACGTAAGGATCTCCCTCCTGCTCAATCATTAGTAATAGGAATCCTTCCTTTTTAACCTACAAGGCAGAGAGTTTAGGGTTGGTTAGTTGAAGTGAAGGCAAACAATTAATGAATTTTACGCACCTTGAACAAAAAACTTGTCGAATAATACAGCCACTGGATTTCTGTTTGATAAATTTCAGTATATCGTAGAAAGAGAGACGACTGTACTGAGAAATATTCTGTAGGAATAATGGCCCAAGTGTATTTATCCTCAGTCTTGCAAGAGCCGAGCACACCCGGGGAAAGTTTCCAACTGTCTTCTTCAAGCCCTCCTCTTGCAGGCAGATCATACTCAAAGCTTTGTTGACCCATGGGTTAATTTCCTGTGCAGACAGTCGTGAGTTTGTAGATATTTTCCTTGCTCTTTGCTAACAGAGCTCTGATTTTTCGCTGGTGCGTGATGTTTGCCACCTGCTACCTTGCAAAACGTTTCCGCCTGAGAGCGCTTGCGAGTTCCGACAGACAAATTTATGCCTTTAAATTGATGAATTTTTAATTGAAAGATCTATCAATAATAAATCGACCACTGGTTGTGTCAACAGCAGTTTACCTCTGTATTCCGCTAAGTGTGGTCTGGCAGAAGAAATTAATCGAGAGAAATCCCATTTCCGTAGTGGTGGCTATGCCAACCAATTTTTTTAGTAAGCTTCAGAAGAAAATATGTACAGAGAATTTTTCACAATTTATGCAAAGTTTCTTATTTTAATTTCCTTTATATAATTTTTTATAAAAATATAGTTCATACTACAACAAAATACATACAAATGGAGTCTCTAAACTTTTTGCAAAACTCAGGAAAATTTAATAATTTGCATAAGAGTTTTCAACTTTCTAACAAGATTTTTAAAAAAATATTTTATGTATGCAAATTTATAGTCTATTCAATTTTAGTACAGTACAAGTTTCAAGTGGCTACAAATTATCGTTGATTTTTGGCAATTTTTTTTTGTCGACGGTGTTGTGCATTTGTCGAACATACTTTTTATGGAAGAAAACGCGTGACACTGTCAGCAAAAAAAATTTTCAAAAATCAACGGAATTTTTTAGAAACTTCAGACTTACACTTTTCTGTGCTAAAACTTAATAGCCTATAAATCTGCATAATCAAAATTTTTCTAGAAAATCTGGTTAGAAATTTGACAACTTATATGCAAATTAATTGAATTTTCCTGAGCTTTGCAAAAAGTTTAGAGATTCTTTTTGCATGTATTTTGTTGTAGTATGAACTAACTTTTTATAAAAAATTAGCTTAAAGAAATAAAAATAAAAATCTTTGCATATATTGTGAAAAATTCTCTATACGTAGACTTTTGTCGTCTATTGTACATCATTCACATTCATATACACTAGTGTGATCCATAAAATATCAGCATCTAAATTTTGTGTGGGAACCTCTTAATTTGGGTCTACGTACAAAATATAGACATCCACGAACATTTCAAAGTGTTTAAATAATTTTTAGGGGTCGCATGTTACTTTGAAAAAATTACAATTTTACATAATTTGTTATTCTACAGAAAATTAAAAAATGCATTTTGAGCTCAGCAAGCCCCTACTAACTCTCCCCTATGCATTAGTTTTTTTGGTATTTATTCAAAATAATTATTTGTAAACTTTTGTTGTTTAGAACTTAGGAAAAATTTGAAAAATACTACACTTATTCCCTAAAACTTAAAAAAATTGCGGCAGTCTTTGGAGCTTAATTTTGAATAGTTTTCAATATTATGTCAAACTAATCAGATTTAAATTTCTTCAAATCTTGGTGGTGTCTCATGCAAAATTTAAATTTCATATTTTAAAGACCATCCTTATATACAGATTCTTACTATACAAAACGTGTTCCTTGAAAGCTCCACATTGCAAATAAAAGGTAAAAATATTTAATTCTTTCGTACTTTGGATGCAATCGTTTCATATGACCACTGATTAGTAAGGGAGCTGATATTTAGAATTTCGTTCCAGTGGCCGATAAAAGAGTTCAATTGAGGAAAATCTGCACTCTTTCGCTTTTATGACCTTTGCCTGTATTTTGATAAAAGTGACCTTTGAAATTATTATCCTTTAATTTCCTTCAAGATTTTTATTAGATTCATAGAATAATTGGAGTAATAGCTTTAGAAGTTATTTTTCGAATTTTTGAAAGAGTAATGGCTTAAACAATAATTTTTTTTTAATTAAAGAACGGGCAACCGTCCATGCTTGTTTATGGAAGAATTCTTGAGAAGAGATGACTGTTATATAATTTTCAGACACGACACTTTAGCTTAGTGATTTATATTTTTTCGCCATCTTTTCATTTTTCTCGCTCAATCACTCAACAAGCAGCATTTTCAACATATTTATCTACCACTCCTATCAAGAGGTAATCATATCCTCACCTAACCACTTATCTTCCAACTCAGGACATAGCTGCATAATCACATTGCAATTGTAATAAATTTCCAAATGAAATCTTACATAAATATTAACCTCACACCTGACTTTTGTTTTCACCCAATCGAAAGTGGGAAGGAAACGCTTACAAACATAAGGATTTCAAAACGAAATGAATTATTGATTGCCTATAAATTTTTATTACCGCCACGAATGATGAGGAATTGAAGGTGAAGTGGATGATGGAGTATGTATAAGGTAGAGCGGCTGAAGAGAATTGAGCTTTTTTGAGGTGTGAGTGGAAGGCTGAAGGCAGAAAGTTAATGAAATTAAATTTTGTTAAAATAAAAAAAATAAATAAAAAAGTGTGCTGAAGTAGATTATAGCGACTTATGGTAAAGCAGGGAGTCTGTTATTTTGCAAGGCACTCAAGCAAAGTGAAAAAAGCCGGGAGAAAATTACGCGCTACAATAAATATGCAATTTATTTTAGTTCATTAAATGCGCAAATGTTGTGGAAGTGAAGGTGAAAGATGAAAATATTTATTAGAAAAAGTGAAACCATTAGCTATGTAAGTAAAGAGAACACAAGCAGCTGACGTTACTCATACGCCCAGGCAGTCAAAATACATTGATTGGTTAAGTAATCGAAAAGCCAACATTTTCATACACAAATGCACAAGCAGTCATAATTCTCACCAAAAAGTTAATGAAGGATAGCGATTTTGGAAGTTTCGCACACTAAACCGACTTAACTTTCGCATAGGTTTTTCTATGAAAACGTGGGTAACCGCAGCAAAGTTTAAAAGCATGCAAAATCAAAACCAATTTTCAGCTTTATTTATGAAAATCGATAAGCATATTGCTTCGGCATTCATTTATTCATATACCTGTTTATTTTTCTAAAATTTAATCATGTAAATTGAGTGGCTGATACTCATAATAAAGCCAATAAAAAATGAAAGGAAAAATGCCTACACATAAAAGTATTGGCGGAAGTAATGGGAAGACTGACATGATACCATCAACTTTTTATATTCACCTTCATTTCATTTCAATGGCTGAACCATTGTGTAAAAGCACCTTGACTCCTTCGCAGCCATCGCAGCGCCAACATTTGCTGCGTGATATTTACTACTTACTTTTTATTTACTCTCGTATTTATGCTTCCTATAAGCGCGCTATGCTTTTATTTATATACACTTTTTTCACATTGCCTCTGCAGCATATTTTAAGGCTTGCCAGCGTAGTACAGGGAGAAAGAATTGTGCGCGCCTAAGTCAAGCTCAAACGGAAATATGCGTATTCCGTTCGTTTGTCATAACAATGAATTTTGTGGGAGAGAAAATAGAATGCTAGCGAAGGTGAACGATAAATCGTACAAAAAGTCAGGTTAGACAATTAAGAAGAAAGCAAAAACGAAAAGGTGAATGGAAGGTGAAAGTAACTTCCATTGCCATACAAAGGCACTTAGTGTTTATTTAGACAAGCATAAAACGTTGTAAAAATATATACACATGCATATGTATAACAAGCTTCGACTCTATGTATGGCGCGTGATTTCTAACGCTGATTTTTGCCCATTATTGCGTGAACGGAGCATAACACTTGTTCTTCTTGTTTTTGTTTTTGGAAATTTTATTACTTTTCTTATTAAATAGCTACTTTTTGTCGTTTCATTGTAATCATTTAAGGTGCGTGCTAAGTGCTGTTTAACATTTAACCCGCATTACATCTATATGCTTTCAGCAGGTCAGCTATTATGAGGAAGCGTTGAGTTTTATGTACTGCTTGATTCATACTTTACTTTTTTCTGCATAGCGGTTATGCTCAGAATAAAATGATAAGGATTTTTATTAGCATTTACGAATGACCCAAATAAGTTTTATTATGATTTCTTGTGCCAAAATCACAAGACTCATAAAATAAGCTGAGCGTTAGTTGAGCGTCTATCAAAAGCATTATGATCTTGTACTTCCAAGCTGGTGCCATAAAATTTATTAGTATCTTACCCTCCTTAACAATGCTAAGTTAATTAGTAAAAAATTAAGTTGAACTTTTAAAACTTAAGAAGCGGAATGTTTTTTTTAATGTTAACAAACTTTCGCTCAGACAGAAGAGCTGTTGTGACTTGCGTTCGTCAAAAATCCGGCATTGGTTTTCTATAAAAACAAATGTACGAAATTTAAATAAATCACTTCAAGTCAAAACCTGAATTACATATAATTCCAGTATAATCCCAGAAAGGCGCAAACAAAAGTCACTTAAAGCAGTAGTTCTAGACTTAATTTTGCAATGTGAATACCTAGGGCTCAGTGTCTTGTAGAAATGCTTGTTAGTTGAGTTAAATCCTGTCTAGTCGTTTGAAGCAGTAAAAAGTCCCAAAGTCCTTGCAACTACTGCTAGCCACTTTTTTACAGCACTGAGAAATTCCATCCTTAATGTAGCTGGTAAAGGAACCTCTTATGTCACTAAAATATCCAAGGCGAAGCCGCTTTGGTCTAACTTGTCGTCTCAAAATAAAGACTTTAATGTGTATCAAATATGCTGAAAATTCAAAGGATCTTTAGGTTCAATATTCGTTGTGGATTGCTTTCCAATATTGTGTAATTAACGCTAATTTTTGTGAGACTATACAAGAAATTGTATCTATTCGAGTAATCTCACAACTTTGGGGCATTTGAGCAACAAGATACGTAATTTTATGATTGAATTATTGCCAAAATTGTGTTGAAGAGTCCACGAGAATCACTTCAAAGGGGCAAGGTCCTGCAAACGCTACCGTGGAGAACATTTTACTGATATTATTTCCAATATATGATACTATTTCCAATATATGATATTATTTGCAATAAATGAACAAATATAAATTTAAATATATATTTTCCTAAGGGAAAAATGGATGACAATTCTACACCTTTTCCAACTGTATTTCAGAGAAACGTAAATGTGTTTCAGAAAACCATAAATCTATTTCAGAAAAGCTCAAATGTGTTTCAGAAAAGCGTAAATGTGTTTCAGAAAAACTCAGATGTGTTTCAGAAAACCGCAAATGTATTTCAGATATTCAATGTGCCTTTCAGAAAAACACAAACCCATTTCAGAAAAGCTCAATTTTATTTCAGAAAACCACAAATGTGTTTCAGAAAAGCGTAAATGTATTTCAGAAAAATTGAAATGTGTTTCGGAAAATAGCAAATGTATTTCAGAAAAACTAAAATGTATTTCAGAAAAACACAAATGTATTTCAGAAATCCATAAATGTACATACTTTAGAAAATGCAATTACGCATATTTCACTTCCTACTGTGAATGGACCTGGAGTGGTCGAAAGACGTTTGCAGTACTTGGAAGACTTAATACACCAAGCAAAAGAATCCATTACTACTGCGGATTATGCTCGCGCTATACAAAACCCATCCATTTTTTTTCTCGAATGCTTTGGCATTACGCGACATGCCTGTAGCAAGTAATTCTTTTACTTATTTTTTAATAAATTCGCACACTCACAAGTGCTGTTTGGACGTTGTTTGTATAATTCCCACTTAATTGGGAAGAAGATGGGGATAAAAAATTTTGGAACATACATGTATTTGT
>JAPVRG010228221.1:0-13486 GCA_029783565.1 Rhagoletis cerasi | reverse complement strand
TTCAGAAATATTTTCTTCAATAAATGAAGTTTTCGAAAATATAAACGAAATTGAAAATACTCATTGAGAACATATTTTTAATTAAACTTTAATATTTAAAATATTTAAATTATTTAAAAAAAAAATTTTGTAAATTATAAAAATATTTTTTTCAAAAGCCCCAATGTCACTTTGCTTACAAAAAAAATTTCATTAATTTTCGTCGAATACTTTAAGAGAAAATTTTTGAAAAAAAAAGATTGCTTGAAAATGTAATTGCTTATAAAAACTTGAAAAACTAAAATTTAAAAAAAAAAATTCTCAGAACCCCTTTCACATCTACAAAACTCTCTTCTCACAAATTTTCACGCAAAAATTCCAACTTGACTGAAATCCGAGGTCCAGTTGAGAAATTTTCACCCACAAGAAATATTTTTCAATTGTCTTAAAAAAGACTTTCAACTATCTTAGCCAGAATTGCCCTGTATATTATGAAAAAACCTTCATATTTTAACTTTTATCTTATAAAATGTGCATTTAAAAACTTCCTTGACGATAGGCAAATCTAGTAGTGAATGGAGGTTAATTTATAAAAATGACGCGTTTGGTTGATTACCTCATTTTTTTATTAAATCCTTAAATCCTTTGCGCTTCCCACGTGCGTATCCAACTCACTACGCCCGATATATCACTTCAATTCAATGCATTAACTAAATAAAAACCTACGCACTCAACCATTTCAGCCTCATACAGCTGCAGTTGACAATTTTACACCGCATGTGGGTATCTAATTATCAACTATCGGATACAGTTTAGTTGAACCAAAAATACAAAATGCACAAAGTCATATTAGCGCACTTTCGGTCGCGTAGACGCCTCTGTATTGTGCGCATTTCACAATTTCCACTATCCGTGCTACGGCTGCTTTGTGCCACGTTCGTACTATGACTTTTTTCTTACTTTTATTGTTCATTAAGCTTTTACAACCACCGCAAAATGTTCATTCATTAAAACATTCGCTGTATGACATCACCTGGACAAGCGCGTACTCATACATATGATGAGTAGTATGTACATAAGTACATGCATACATACATATAATGCCCCTTGGCATGTGTAGTTGACTCATCCGCCAGTAGCTGACTTGTTCATTCAGAAATTTTCGCTAAATGGTTGCTAAGCATGACGCCACGTATTGCATTTTGGCTACATGCTTTCGTGGAATTTCGCATTTACAAAGTTGAATTGGTACACAAATAAGTGGGCATATAATTTCGCCCACATTTGATGGGTGGGCTGTGTGTTGCACAGGGCGTATGAGTAACCTATGTATGAGTGACCGCAGGCGAAGGCGTTTCGAAGAGTACATACATACATATTCAGCTGCCTGCACAGAGGAGGCTATAGTCACTTACCTTTGCTGATTATTTCAAAATTTTTTTCCTCAAACCACAACGATGCGCAATTTTTTACTCGTTTCTCTGTCTGCAACAGCAGCAAGAAACAACAACTACAATTGGTGGGATTGCGCAAAATTGTCGCCGACAAGCAAAGCACAGAGAAAAAGAAAAAAATTGCGCCAATAACTTTTCAAACGTGGGTCGATTGCTTCACAATTATTTTTTTTTTGGCAATTTTACAACCAACATTAGCATGCGCGCCTTCGCTTTATTTCCTTTTCTCTCTCACTCTTCAGCTTAGGCTCTCCACCTAAAGCCTGCACTGCTTTTCAACGTATTGCACTCCTCCACCCGCTCCACCGCCTCCTCCATCTGCTTGCGCTTTAAACACTTTTGCGCATCCTGTGCGCAGGCGAATTGTCCACTTGCTTCCTCTGTGCGTCTTTTATAATGAAATCAGCAGCCAAACTTGAAGAAGACAAAAACAAAATCGGTTCTTGTCCACCGTTGTCAACAATTCATGCTCTACTGATCAATGACTCAACAATATTGTTTTTGCTGTTGTTGATATAGTTGTAATTGATGTCGTAAATTGGCGTTAAGCCAGAGTAAATTTTTCGCAAGCAGCCAACAACTATGAGCTGAAATTTTTCAGCACAACGCGCCCTGTAGTGTCCTGCAGCAGCAGCCGCAGCAGCCACTGTAGCGCTAGCAGCAGTGGTAGCATCGCAGTTCTCGGTCGCAGTTGTATTTGGTGGGTGCTTGGCAGCGCCGCCGACAAGCAGATAGACAGGCAGGCAGACAAGCGGACAAGCAAGCCAAGTGACGTTTCACTTTGGACAGCCACACAGACTGAGGCGCTACAAAAGCCACAAAAAGTTGTAGTCAACTTGAAATTTCTACAACAGTCAGTGGTCAGTTTTATGCGGCGACAGTTACATACGTCAGGATACAAGGAAGTCCTGTCGATTTGAAGTTCAATAGAAAATGGTAATTCTTTTTTCGAAGGGCATATGCACTGTAAACAAAGCAGAAAAAAATGCAATTGAGTTTTGCAAAAAAAAAAAAATATGTAAAAAAGCACTTAATTGTAGAATCATTAAATTGATTATTGAAGTAAAAAAAAATAGTTATACGCTGAATGAGGAAAGGCAACAATCTAAGGTTAACCGTCTGCATAAAACTCCAACGAAGAATACTTTCAATGGGAAATCAGGAGGCAGTTGGCACCTTTAATAACAGCAAATGTGATGCTCCAAAATATTTGCTTCAAGTGCATTTCCAGGTTCTTCGTAGCAACAAGATTGATTGACTTTTGTCTTTACGAGTGAAAAGTCATAGAAGATCTAACTTCAGCTTTAACAGGGAAAAATAACGGCCTGCGGTAGAGTCCTTTGAACAATTAAAACCTGCAGCCGGTAATGGTATCTTTCCAGCACTAATTTTGAGAACCACAAATGATATCACTGATACCCTGAGCTATATTTACATACTTAGGGCTAGAGATACATACTGCAAAATACATAACGCGTTCTTGGAGAATGGTATCTGTCTTATTTGTTCCTAAATCGGGCAATCCGCCACTTGACTTACCTAAATCGACAGGCCTATTAGTTTAACTTACCTAATTTTTAACATCGTCGACTGACTACACAACCAAGAGATAACTCTAGACTTTCAACTCACACCTCTTCCGAACACGCCAGTAGTCAAACCGCAAAAGCAAGGAGGCCTCATTTAAAAGGTTTTGCGATAAATGGGTTGTGTTTAAAATAGCCAACGTTCCTCAGGAAAAATGACCTTTTTTTTTTGATTAAATTTCTTTGAATTCTGTTTCCTCACCGCGAAACAGTTGACAAACTCTTCAAGCAAATAAACACTTACAAGGTGTCTAAAGTGACAACGGTGGGAGGTGATGAAAGCCGTTTGGATTGTTGGGGACCGTAAAGCATTTGGCTTGAATGGCATCCCGAGCAGGTCATTAAAAATTGCGATACTTGAGAATACGCATATCATGGCTTAATTGGTCAAAGTTAGTTCTGCTTCCAAAGCCAGGGAAACCGCCAGGAATACCGAGATCGTATAGACCCATATATCTTTTGGATAGCATGGCAACGTAAAGCGCTGAAAAAAACACTGGTATAAGCAGTATAAGCAAGCAAGAAAAGACTATATCCTTAAAAAAATGGCAACAACTTTGGGAACATTTTTCTCAAAGAGGTAGAGGTATTAGACATCGAGAGTGTTCTTGATAACAGTACCTGTGTACATTATATTGCCCTTGGACAAGACTTTCTTAGATATCAGAGCCAATAAATGATGCCCATAGAGAGGGGTTCTTCCTCCTTTACTTTTGCCCCTCGGGATGGAAGATTTTCTATCCAAACAACAAAAGTGTGGCTACGATGGAGTTGGTAAGAAAGGCGAAAGTTCGGCAGTACTATCACTTTCGGGCCGAGGTACTAGCAATCACGAACGGTGCCAAATTAGACCTGGAAAATCGTAACAAGACGCTGTCCAAAGGATTTTCACCTTCAGGCTTGTCAGTACGTTTTTCGATACTCTTAAATTCTTGGCAACGAGAAATATGTGCTGAATACCATCGAAGAGTACAAGGTCACCAACGAATTGGCGAGGAAAGGCCCATCGTATACGTTTGTGGGGTCAGTACCCTTTTGTGGGATGAGTTAGGCTTATTTTGTAATTTCCGAATGCGAAAATTCAGAATGAAAAACGTACTGGGGAACGGTAGAGGTTGTTTTACTCTCTCATGGGAAGCGAGGGCTGGGCGGCCGTATCCTCCCTACCTTTCAAGGAGTCAGCATTCAGATTTCTTCCGCAGTGAAGCATTTCCTGGTCAGTAATCTTCATGGAAGTCGCACATTGAACAGAAGACCTCCAAAGCTTAAACAGCATTCTGGCAGTGCAACCAGGGTTTTGGTAAGCCGTCGGCTTTATTACCTAAAGGGATTCTTTGAATTTACATCTCCTCGATAAGGCCCACTATATCAACGCATCTGTGATGTGGGGGAGCAGATGCCCAAACATAACCGTGGGAAATCTGCTACTCAAACTTCGAAAAACATTCGCCCAATTCTATACAACGAGAGCTGCTCTTTATGCATTGCTAAATCCGCCGTCAATTAATGCCTTTACCCGCCGGGAGGCCCTTAAGGCCACTTGTAGTCTTCAAAGAAATTGGTGCTGGTATAGTGTGGAGTGAGAAGGAAATAGCTGGATGCGGAGATCCAGCAGTTAAAATAAATGTAAAAGTAAAATGGGGTTTTGATGTTGACTGTTAACTTAAACCTCATATTGGACCCAGACTTACACATTGTAGAATCATTACTGATTACTCTAAAACTGAACTGGAGTACGTACCGAAGGAAACGCGGACAAATTTCACTTCTTTCTTGAGGAACATGCCTCGGCATTTCAAGCCGAGGTACTTGCAATTTGCAAGGCCATGGACTACATGGTGGAAAAAAACAGGTGGAGAGGCAAGAGTTTACGTTTCTGTATTGACAACCAAGCAGCACTCAAAGCATTTGCCACTTCTACTACCAAACTATGTTAGTAAACAAGCCTACCTCATAATGAGACATCTAACCATTTGTCCAGAAAATTTTCAGATCAGATACTTCTTGCCACGAAACATGTTGTAGCTCAACCATCTTCGATTAAAGAAGCCAACGTCAGAAACTAGTCGATAATTTCGCTCTCTGTGCAATGACTGGGAAGTTATTCAGAAAGTCTAGTTAGATATTTGCTGAAGGGACTGCAGAAAACTGACTCTGAACGGCATACATGGCTACCCCATTTTCCCTTCCTGCCTTGAAGAAGATGAAACGGCAAAAATCTTTTGGTTTTCTGCACCGCCTTTGCTATGATTAGGCCTGAGGCTTTTGACAGCGATGTGTTGAAAGACGAAAAACTGCATAAAAAGTTTCTTCGACTATTATATTGATAACGATATTAAGATGTACATAAATAATTTCATAAAATATAACAAAGCACTGTAAGCCATCATTTCTCGCTAATTATTTCTTTCACTGTAGCCGCTCTTCATGTTTTATACATTTTACATGTATAAAAACTACGAAATTGAACACTTTTACAAAACTAACAGAGCATACCGAAAAAAGTAACAAAAAAGGCATTTGGCACTACGCTTAGAGAACAAGTGCCTATCGAGTAGCTATGGTCAAGAACAGACAGGATGTTCGGAAGATATGCGCAAACGCACACATACAAACACATCAAATATTGGCGCAGGAAATATTGGTTAAGATTAAAATTGAACTAGACTTATAAATATTTCATTTATCAGATCAGCAAGACAAAACAATTTATTAAAAATGTCTGGAACCCGCTGTGCGTAAGAAAATGTCAATGCCAATGGCAAGAGAGAGAAGTACATAAAATTATAGCACCTTTAACTGTAAAGTTTGCAAGAGTGAAAACAAGCGGTACTTTTACAGAAAAATTTGAGTTAAACAGACACATTGATTTTGAAGGCTCGAAATATACAAGAAATCTCAAACTTTTAAAGTTATTCGAAGTATCGTGAAGGGAACAGGGCGGGAATTATCTTCAGTTGTGGAGTGAAAGGCAGTTGACCTACATAAATTAGATCATTCGAATGCCTTATGCATACTGTCCACTGCTACAAATGTACACTGACTTCCTGAGAAAATCAAGTAGACTTTTGTTAGAAATACCCTTCCCGGACCGTATTTCTCAAAGCACTTCGTACCGCAAAGGCGTTAAGCTCAGTTGCCATATCTACTCCACTCTAGGAGCGGATCAACGCGAATGCATAATTAGGCGTCAACTGCACAACTCTTTCCGAGCTCGAACTGCGGGCTTACAGTGACCATGAACACCCTCCTAATCTAGTTATGCGACGACCGTGCCTCTTGAACGGATCGCAGCTAAATACCAGCGAAACTTTCCTGACAACGCGTCGCCTAAGAACGCAACGGTGGTCTTACCGCAGTAAAGGGTGCTACCGCGATGATCCTGTTGTTGTTTTGCCCACCAGTAATTTTGACCCCTGGTGGTACGACCAAGATGAACTACAATAAACATTTTAACAACAAAACAAAAGAGGAGAAGAAAAGTGTGACTTGGGAGTAAGCATTGTGCTAGAGTAGTTAAGGGAAATGCAACCAGTGAAGACTTTGACCTGTAAAGCGTAGACTGTCAGTTCGGTATGTATAATGAAGCTGCTAGAGAGTCCCACAAACCATAGAAGTGTACGAAGGCGCGAAAATGAGAGGAGAAAAGAGAATTTTTGAAACACAAGGTGGAGCCGTGTTCGAACCCACCGACCGAGCGAGCGAACGCCTGGCCTGGCATGGCCCAGGCTTAGTGTGATCGAATGAAAATCTAAAGGTCGGATGAAAGCGAAAAGCCCGAAAACAAGCAACAAGTGATGATGATGGTGGTGATAGGCCGTCAATACCCAAAGCTGCGAGGCACGGGAACGTAAGCCGATGACATCAAGCGCTGTTGGGCCGGTGAGCAACGGACCGTCCAGCAGTAGAGAAGACGGGAAAGGACCGGGCAGTGATCACGAAAGGCCGCCAATCTCTGGGTTACAGAGGTTACGGAAGATGCATTTCAGCCTTTTATACCATACCAAGTTCCGGAGGTATGCGGTACGAAAAATTTGATTTATATGGCAGCTGCCAAACCCCCTTGATATATCGAAATTATTTTTAGCCTTAAACCATCCTTGGAAAGTCTGCAGTAGGTGTCAAAAATTAAAAAAAAAACTCAACGCAGTACTTTTTGAGTTTTGGCCCGCCGAGCAAACGAACTTAACATTTTTATATATACGGATCTAAATCTTTTATGATTTAAAAATTAAATCTGAAAATAACGGTTATAATATGATCGAAAATATAAAAATCAAAACTAACGATAAAAAATTGATCGAAAAAAATGATGATTATCCCTAATGGAAAAAATCAAAATCACAAAATTACGGTTAAATTTGATGAGAAAATAAGAAATCCAATTTTGACGGCCAAATTGTGATTTTTAAATTTTTTTAATGTTGGCAAGCAAACTTGGTACCATTCTTGTAAGTTTTTTTAATTTCAATATTTTTGGTTGTTTATTATGAAATGAAAAATATTTCTAATCAAAGATTTCTCAAATACCTTCCTTATCAATTAAATTGAATTAAAACTTTCAAGTGGGTGCCAGCGCTCATCAAAAATATTTTCGGCAGCAAGCTTTCTTAAACCTCTTTTGCTTGATACCCATATTGTAATATTTCATTTATCTTACCAATTTAATTGAAATAAATTTTTCAAACAGGTGGCATTTGTCCTCTCAAATACTTATCTCATCAACTGTAAGCCTTCTTAAACATCTTTCTCTTGTTACCTGTATTAACCATCCTCCAAAATATTTTCCGCTGTAAGCCTTCTTAAACCTCTTTCTCTTGTTACCTGTATTAATATATGTAATATTTACTTTATCTTGTAAATTTTTTTAAACTGAAATTCTCAAACAGGTGGCAACTCCTAATTTTTTTATTTCTTTTCTTTTTTCCGTATTATAGCGAATAAATCAAAAAATAATAATTATTCAAATAGGTCAAACCGTTTCATTCAATTTAAAAAAGGTCATTTAATTTGAAAACGCTATATACAGGGTGTCCAAGAAGTATCACTACAAATTTAAGGAGAAGGTAGGTGGGGGTGAGCTTTTCAGGGAAAAGTGTCACCGTTTTTGAAATATTGATATTTTTTAATTAAAAAAATTGAGCCTTTTCATGTATTTTCTGTAACTGCATGTACAAACAAGGCTATACTTAGTAAATTTTTTCTGTAAAATACCTCCAGATAGTTGATTCACCATATTCAAAATTAGGACAATTTTGGGATTTTTAAATTTTTGATATTTTCTTCCCCAATTTGACTATCTGCAAGTATTTTTTCATAAAAAGCTGCCGCCTGTCAAAAAAATTAAATTCAAACTATTTAATAGCCAATGCAATAAGATCTACACCGTTCATTCGATTTTTCAAAATGAATTGTGGAATGAAAGGTATTGGCCTGTCGATGTTCAGTAAGGTTTTACCTTTAGAAAAGAGTGGCAACATTTTGAAAAAATAAGTTCAAATGTATTTGAAAAGCTAAATCCATTATAACAATTGTAATGGTTTGGAAAAAACTTTATTTATTAACCACAGTAAGGAGGGTTGCCACCTATTTAAAAATAAAATTCATTTTAAATTAAGAGAATTATGTAATTGAAATATGTATCACCATATGGAAGTTAGACGAAAGAGGTTTAAGAAGGTTGTAGTTCGAACGTATTTTGTGGAGGGTTGCCACATATTTGAGAATTCGAATTTATTTAAATTGTTCATAAGCTATATGTAATATTAAAATATGGGCGTCAAACGAAAAAATGTTAAGAAATCTTTAGTTTGATCATTAAGAATATTTTTAAGGTAACTGAAGAGGGTTGCCACCTGTTTAAAAAGTTAATTTCAAATTATTTATTGTCATAAATGAGTTATTAAAAGATGGGTATCAATTGAAATGGGTTCGAAAGGACTTTATTTCCGAAGTCTATTTAGGAGGGTTGCCACATGAGTTAAGGCACTCGAAATACGTATCAAAATATAGGTGTCACACGCAAGAGGTTTAAAAAGGTTTTAGTTTCAAAATATTTTGTAGAGGGTTGCCACCTGTTTAAAAAGTCAAATTTAATTAAACTGGGTGTCAAACAGAATAGTGTAAAGAAAAAAAAAAGAAATACCTATTTGGAATATTTTTGAAGTGTTTGAAGAGGATTGCCACCAGTTTAAAAACGAAATTCAAATTATTCAATAAAATAAATGAATTATTAAAGATGGGTATTCAATCGAAATTATTTTGAAAATGCTTTGTTTCCGAGCTTTATTTAGGAGGGTTGCCACGCGGTTAAAAAGTCATATGCAACTTAATTCATAAATTAATTGAAATATGTCTCACACTGTCAGACGAAATTGATTAAAGAAGATTTTAGTTTGAAAATACTTTGGAAGAGGGCTGCCACCTTTCTGAAAATACGAGTTTAGTTAAGTTATAAGAAATATTAAAATGTAAGTGTCAAATGAAAGCTTTAAAAAATATTTAGTTTAGAAATTTTTTTGATTAGAGTCGCCACCTATTCGAAAAGTCATATATATACTATGTATATTAGGGTGGTCCTTAAAAAATGAAATTTTAAGTCTCACCCCCTCAATCGGTAATACCACGGTCAAAGATACCACATATAAATTTTAGTACCGATTGGGGACGGTTAGGGCGTGTCGCAAAGGGGTCAAAGTTCGGATTCCACTATGGAGACTCAAAAAATCTAAATTAATTTATTTTTCATCTAATACCCAAAATCGATACTACTGTAGGCGCAGATATCACATATAAATTTTGGTCCTGATTGGAGTTGGTTAAGGCGTGTTGCACGGGGGTCAAAGTTCAGATTCCACTATGGAGACTCAACATTAGACCGTATCGAAAAAAAAAGTTCGCCGTACACCCCCTCATATGAAGTGTTTTTGAAAAGCATTTGAAAAAATAATAAAATTTTTTTTTGGACAACCCTAATAGTCCCCCAATTCCATTTTTTTTTGCATATCTTCAGCATTCATAGTCGGATTTTAAAGTGTCATACACCAATGTTTTTGTCTGGATGAGGGCGTTTTCCTATGGAAGTTCATTGACCTCAGGTGCTCCATAAGAAAAAAACAAAAAAAAAGTTGGTTTTGTCCGTATGGTTTTCCTACTTGACAAATCGATATACTTTTTTCGCAAAAGATTAATGATTTTTGACGGTGTTTAATTTACTGTCATTAGGGCGGTACGTTAGGGTAGTAGCAACTGAGATCTGGTGGGTAAGTACCACAATGGAGCACTGAGACCAATGAGCATCCGTAGTAAAACCCCTCTCCTCTCCTCGAGACAAAAACATTGGTGTATCGCACTTTAAAATCCGACTATAAATGCCAAAGATATGAAGAAAAATGTGATTGGGCGACCACTAGGGTTGTCCAAAACAAAAATTTTGATTATTTTTTTAAATGCTTTTTAAAAACACTTCATATGAGGGGTGTACGGCGAGCTTTTTTTATGTCGCCTGTAAGGCGATACGCTCTACTCAACATACAGGAATCTGAACTGTGCGCCTGTGCAACACGCCTTAACCGACTCCAATCGGGACCAAAATTTATATGTGATATGTTGGACGGCAGTAGTATCGATTTTGGGTATTAGATGAAAAAAAAAATTAATTTTAATTTTTTGAGTCTCCATAGAGGTATCTGAACTTCGACCCCTGTGCGACATGCCTAAACGGTCTCCGATCGGGACCAAAATTTATGCGTGATATCTTTGACTATATTAGCATCGATGTAGGGGTTGGGGTTAAGGAAATCTGATGTAAAAATATGCTTTATACGTTTAAGGACCACTCTAATGTATATATATAATACTTAAAGCCATGCCCATGAAGATCTGAGCCGTTTTCTCGACGTTAAAAATGAGTTGTTAAATTAAAGAGCTTAGACTATAGATGTGCAATAAGGTTTTGGTTCTTGAAGCTAGAGCTTCTTTTAGCGGTACAGGGAGATTACAAATTTGATGAAATGAAAAACCTCCACCATGCGGCAGCAGAAATGTCTGGACGGATTTAGTTGCAATTTGCCACACGGATCGCTATAACTTTGACTAACCTTCATGCGAGTTCAATAGTATTTTTATATTTTCTAAAAATGGTATTTTTTAATACGAAACATTAAACAACAGTCAATATATTTTATAAGTGACATCATAAGAATGAAATGGTCGGATGTCAGCCAAAAAATTGTCAGAAAAATAAATATAAACTAGGAAAAGGCAACTTGAAAAAGCACCAACAAAAGCAACAGTTGAAGTGAAACAATGCACAACAATAAAAATAAAAACGCTGAGCAGCAATGAAAATAGCCATAACCATCAATTGTCAAGAGAAAACAAACCTAACAATTACAATGCACCTACATCGTATGAACATAAATACACACATACATAGATATTTACATATCTACATATGTATGTACTTAACGAACGACCCTGCAGTGAGAAACCCAAGAAATCAGCCGGTAGAAACAGGCCTAGTTCAATAATTTTTATGAGCTGCTGTAGTGGCCTACCAGTTCGACTATTTCGAAACCCTTTCGGTGAGACGACTTGCGACACCTGTCTTCTAATTGTCAAACCAAAGCGAAAGTGCTATCAATTTGTCAACTCGCGAACGAAATTTTAGCTGCTAAATATGTAGTATGGAAAATATACTGTAGCCGAATTAGTTGAGCTGCAAAACAAACTGGCAGTATTCTAGTCCAGAACTAGTTGCTTTCCTTGCAGGGATATAATCAATACGCAATTGTGTGTATACTTCTAGGCGCTATCTGTGGCATAGTATCGCAAAAACGACACAAACGCCGTCAATGGAAGCGTATTTAGCGCAATAAAATGGCGATAAAAATGAGGGAGGTGTCAAAAAAAAAAAACCAAATAATCTAAAGAAATATTCGAAATGAGGCCTTCCACGCCAGTGTTAGTGTGTGTTGGAGTGATGGTGGAGAAAAAGGCGAGAGAAGCAAGAAAAACGTCATAAACGCTGTCACAATAAGCAAATAAATTTCCTAAATAAGCGCACTGCCAAGTAATATGGGCACAGGGTGAACTTGCACCCACACTTCTGCTGGCAAATGTATATCCTTGCGCAGGATATGTGAATCAAAAGCACTGCTAACACAGCACTTGGTCCACGCAGTTCTAAAACTATAAACATAAATGTGTACTATAAAACGCCTACGCACTCAGTTTGCTGTGAAAAAGTTCTGCTTCTCAGCGCCGAGACAACTTGGAAGACACAACCTCAGAACCAGCTGCAGTGGCAGGATTACTCCTATACTAACGCAAAAAGAATGAAAATAAGCCACAAAGACTTTGTAGTGCTGCTGTGGGTCCATAAGAAGCCACTCAGCCAGCCAGCCAGCCAGTCAACCAACTAACCCACACACACACATACACACACTTGCTAACTAATAGTTTTAGCCCACACCAAATGCGCGTCCTCACTACGCAGCGCAGCGCAGCGCAGCACAGTGCAGCGTACAATTGCTTTCTTACGCTATTGCGGTCGCGACAATGTATTCGTAATAATATCTGAGTCTATACCATTGAAAGACACCAACAGCCAACCAATGAATGACCACCAAATCCATATATATTTAGTTGTGGCTGAGTAGGTGTTTAGGCTATCACACACATATATTTCAATCTACTATTCCACTGCACCATCATGCTATTCTTTTTATCGTACGATGAGCCGCTGTGGCGCGTAAGACCCCATTCATGACTGTACGAGTGTGTGTGCCATAGAGAATACTCGTAGTTAGCTGATTCATCCGCACTTACATTGCCGTCGCGCGTGGGTGCTGCCGCCACAACGGTAGACTGTTAGTCTAACACCACAAATACGAATACCACTCACTATGAGCTCTGGTTTTGTACTACATATTACGCTACATACTTACTTACATATTTGTATTATACTTATATGCTGTGTAATAGAAAAATCGCATTTAAATATTGTCATATATGTACATAACTAGTACCTCTAATGTATGCGTGTTTTAGGAAGAGGGCGTACTCGAAGGAATACATGTGAATCTATATATAAAGCGCTTGGTTTGCGTTGCTGTATTGTTTCTGTGATGGCTGCTTTTCTTCGATACGACGCCGCTCGCGATCATAAAAATGCTTTATGACTTGCTGTGGGAAATAGTTTTCTGAACAGTGTTTTGGTGTAGGTGAAAAATTTCTCAAAATTTGTTGGAAGAAGAAGGCCCTCACCACCATTGGATGATGTAGGGTTTAGGGGGGGTGAACTTCGTAAAAATTCTGGGTTCTTCTTCTTCTTCTTTATTGACGCTGTAACCGCCTAAGCGATTTTGGCCGAGTCCAAAGCAGCACGCCAGTCATTTCTCTTCTGTGCCAACTGACGCCAATTGGAAATGCCTAGTAAAGCCAAGTCCTTCTCCACCTGGTCTT
>JAPVRG010228212.1:2727-20075 GCA_029783565.1 Rhagoletis cerasi | reverse complement strand
CGGTTGTATGGGATATATATTATATATAGCTCCGATCTTACTGATTTTTTGAACGAACATTTGATGATCAATTAGCAAATATCTCACCAAGTTTCATGGTTTAATCTTCCAAACTGAGGGAGAAATGGCCATAAACCTCTTATCTGAACGATCGGTTGTATGGGAGATATATGCTATAGTGACCCGATCCTACCAGCTCCGACAAATGTCTAATATAATACAAAAATACATCTCTATACCAAATTTCATCGATATATCTCAAAAACTGAGGGACTAGTTTGCGTTCAAACAGACAGACGGACAGACAGACGGACAGACGGACATGGCTTAATGAACTCAACTCGTCAACCTGATCATATCGGTATACTTATTGATGGGTCTATCTCTGCTCCTTCTGGTACTTACAATTTTTTAGGCTCGGACCAAAGTTAATATACCATTTCATGTTCATGAAAGGTATAATAACAAATTTGTTGTAATTTTTTTCATATGTATTAAAGCCTGTTCCTTTACAAAAAAAATCAAGCTACTAACGATGAAAATCTATGGATAAATAAACAATTTGTGAATAGTCAAATGAAAATATGATATAACTTTTTGTATGAAATAGGAGTAGAAAATATGTAGGTAATGTTACTCATACGCCTATCGTACGTGACCGTATTCGTACATGGAGTATGAGTAACGCTCGTACCTCTTTTCGGACAAAAAACTGTATATGTGACCCGGCCTATGAAAAGTGGGCTTATGACTCAAAAAAGAAATTGCGAGAAACAGCTGTTAAACAGCTTAAACAGCTGTTTTTCTTTCATTTGTGCTCTTCTTTTTTTTGAGTCATAAGCCACCTTTTCATAGGCCGGGTCACATATTGCTGCGAAAAAATTCCGTTTCGCAGTATCTCCACTAAAAAAAGCATTTTTTGCAGTACGAGTATTAGTTTTTTTAAACTGTTTTCCAATAAAGTAAACGAACTCCTGGTACTATGTGTACCTATTTTACACCCCGCGACAGAATGATACAGTCTAATTTAGTCTTGGCCAATTTTATACCCAGTTTTTAAGCAACCAAAAAGATAAATATGTACAACATGTACACGTGAATCCAGCTCCGTTTCATACCTGGAGGAGTTCAAATAAATAATGGTAGAAATGTGAAAGCAAAATATAAGGGAAATGGTATAGAAACACCATTTTCTTTCCACCCGCATCGAACACTCTTAGGGCTGGAGAATTAGCATCCATTCGTACGACATTCAGTGTTGAGTTCTATTTACTTTAGCATTCTTAGTTTTTTCTTCAAGTATCTATCACCTTGCTGTGTGAAATCTTTTTTTTTAATGAGTGCTGATTGAAAAATGTAAGCCCCATCACCAAACAAAAGGAAACAAGTGAAATCGTATTTTTAAATATTTTATGAATTAAAAAAGTAATGATTTCACAACTACAAAGCTCTGTTACATATGTACATACATAGATGAGCATTTCCTTATATTTTTTTTTTTGATTTTTAATGCTTGTTTTCCTACAATATATTGTTAAAGCAATATATATTAATTCCCCTGACCTTGCTTTCTTCCGAGTGAAATACACGCTACAATTGTTGTAAACCTCAAGCTGATGCCACATCGTCCAACTATATGCATTTGTGCGTATATACGTGGAAGAATAACAGTACCAGTTCCATTTATGTATGTGTCAAGTCACTTTTGATTGAGATGAAAGTGATGCTAAGAACATGTTGACCATTTATTATACCGAGCACACAGAGTCTCTTTTGCAGCTAGAATGATTGGTAAGACATATCTTATGGACAATTCCCCTTGACATTCGTAGTGGCATCGGTGTTAGTTCATTTCTCAATATATCAATTTTCTCTATTGTAATCCTCTTGCTTTGGGTTTGTAAATAACGATGAGATGGTTGTCTATTCTAAAATCAAAATAAGAAATGTACGGAAATACTAGAGTTTATCCACACACATGCCCAAACACACTCGAATGAAACCAGTTGACTGGACCCTTCAAATTGACTTTTCTTTTCCATTGGCAACATTCAATACAATGAACAAAGCAATATAAGAAGTACTATAAGTAAATACTCGTATTTCCTGTTTTACTTTCCAACCAAATGACAACATTGAATTTTCATTCAAATGCCAAGGGCGTCAAATCAATTCCAACAGTGTGTACTGCTATATACATATGTACATAGGTTTGTATGTACATATGTATTTATTTATTACGCAAGTGACCAGACAGCAAGCTAGTCTGCCAGTCGGCATGCCAGCTGCTTTTTAAACACGCAGGCAGACACTTTATACCTAAACATAAATTTCCTTAAAAACTTCTTGCAGATTTTGGTGCCTTTCTGCATCATAGACGGGGCTGCGTGAATCTTTGAAAAGTAAATATTTATATTATAGCTAATGGAAGTGTTTTGGCGGCTGTGGCAGCAAAGTTTTCTCGAGCTTTACATTGATATGTGTGCGTGTGTGCCTACACTGTTGGCGCTTAGTTGAAATACGAATAAGATTTGGTTAAGTGTTTGAAAGTAAATAAAAGAATTAAAGAGGATTATGACCGGGATAATTGGAAAAGTGTTATGCCATGCTCTTTGGCGCTTAAAGATTTTTCTAAATTAATGTATTTTTCTTTTTTGTTCTAGGTTTTTCGATAAGTATTGGGATGAGTGGCAGGGACTTTTGTACCATTCTTGAAAGAAAACACAAATTTACTGTTTTGAATTTAAAGAATGATCCAAGAGAAAAAACGTGAAGTTTATGTACGATTTTTGAGCTATAGAATATGAAATAGGCAAAGATAAAGTATCGAGCAGAAGTTAATTCCCATTCCGGACATTTAAAGCTATGCCTAAGTGAACGACGTTTCGATGAAGTAAAGTGACACGATACTTCTAAAAATTGCAATTAATAGCCCAAAGATCCACATTTGAATTTTCGCACTCGTTAACACAATATCAGAAATAAACCGTAGCCACGTGCTGGGTTCGTTGAGGATGTCCTTAGGGTGGCATGTTTTCTCCCTAGTTCTGTTGCTTGGTAATTTATTTTCTACTTATCAGCCATAACGGCATCAAGGGGTTTGCAGACGATGAGGCCTTCCTCATTACAGGCCCTCTTCTCAATTATTTGCAGGAAAGCGCAAAAAGCACTGACTATGTTCGATGATGGGTGAAGAGAAAATGTGCCAACCCAACTAAAACTAATGTTGTGCCCAAAAGGAGAAGGTTGGACGGCGCTGTTCCCTCTACCCTGAAAGGAGTTACTATTCAGAGATTATCTGAAGTCTGAGAAGCGTTCCGGGAAAGACAACAGATCTTTGGTAAGACCTACTTCCCCTAAGGGGGGTTCGTTGAGTTGCGGGATTGATCCTGTGGCAAATCAATGCCCATACTCATCGAATCACGGGTGTGACAATACCGAGGTACCCTAGTCAACGGTTGCCAGTCCGGAGTGGTGTCTACTCAACTGGCAGAAGTTTCGGCTTCATAGTCTAACCAGTGTACTGAATCTGGTACCACGGGGTAACAGGGGCCCCCATAGCATTCTATATTTGATATGGCCTCTTCCTTTGGGTACGGCCCTTCGGGGAATATCGTGGTGGCTGTGGTTTCGAAACCCAAATGCGGGAAGAGTTTGCTTGTCGGCTCAATGTGAAGCTGCATTGCAACTGGGTGCCGGACCCAGAGTACGGAAGAGGTTTTAGGTCGGCCTCGTACCCAACCAAGGTGGTGAATTGTGAACACCCACACTACCAATTGGTACCGCTAACACGGGGCGGTGATCAACGTATTGAGTTGATCCGTGTGCTCTTGAGCACCGTGGGGTTAAGCCTTTCATAGGCAGGTACTCACGTAAAAAACCTTGACTTCATGTAAGACCTACTACGTTAGGGTCTATTATCAGAAATGTATCGGTGGTCTGATGAATCCGGCTCTTAGTGAATAAGGAGGGAAATCTGCTTACCAAACTTCAAAGAACGACTCACTAATGCTGTAAGCGAATATTCTCTACTGCTCTTGGTGCATTGCTAAATCTACCGTTACTTAATGTTTTTATTCACTGGTAGGCTAGTAAAGCATATGTAGACTTAATAAAATTGGATGCTGGTAGTATAACAATGTCTTTTTAATGCCACATAGCAGTACATCACAATTGCCTTTGACGAAGAAAGACTATCAGTACAATGTTTAGTTCCCGGGTGCTGAGTGCTGGCTCAAACCCAAAACTGAGCCCGGTCATACACCTTGTAGAAATTTTACTGATGCCTGCAAAACTGATCAGGATTTGTAGTGTGCATCGAAGGTAAAGGGGACAATCTTCACTTCTCTCTCGGAGAATATGCCTCGGTATTCTAAGCCGAAGTATTTACAATTTTCAAGGCCATGGGCTAAAGGTGGGTCGATAGTAACCAAGGCACTGACCGATGTCTTACATCTTCCAGATTACGTACTGCGATAATACAAGTTTACTAAATTAAGTTAGAAAATAAGTGTAACGAACCGGTTTTACTCGTGGTGCCAGGCCACTCCGTTGTACCTGGTAATGGGAAATCTGAACATTTGGCTAGAGGGCTCAGTCCAAGAATAATTTGTTTCGAAACCAGTAAAAGCACTTTCACCTTCGGCCATTGAAGTCACCGTCAGAAACTGGATCAAAACTTCGCTCAGAAATGATTGGCATACATGCGATCCCCTTTGCCCTACCTACCTTGTAGATGATGGGATGACGGGATGACGGAACAATTTTTGTGCTTCTGTCCCATCTGTGCAAGGATTAGGTAGGAGGTTTTTGGCAGCAAAGAGTTGAGAGACGAACTCCCTTGGGCTCCACATTTTGCAAGCGTATTAGCTCTTTAACTGCCATTAAACTCTTATTGGAGTCCATCAAAAGGTAATCTTGTTACACATTCTTAGTTTGCTCAGTATACTTTTGCAGCTGTCTGCTAACCTAGACTTGGTTTTATGGTGCCACTTATTTTGATAATAAAATTTTATCACTTTCAAGTGGTGCTTAGTAGAGTAACTTGTCATAAGGGTGTAGAAAAAGTGATAGGTGACAACGATGAGTTAGACAGTCGGCACTAAAGACACATGACCGCAACCCGCAAGATGGAATCTGTGTTTTAAAATGCTTCGAAATTGAAATCCTTAATAACTAACTTCCCAGCTGAAAAGAATATTTTTGCTACAGAGCTTTTCATGTGCTTCCATTTGATACCAATATTGCATAGATGTAGATTTTATAGTTTTCCAGTCACTGCAATTTGTAGGGTACATTCTAAAGAAATTAAAAATTTGTTCAAAATTTTTTTAAGTATTCTATCCATAGTTCCTTAAAGTTTCGTAAAAATTCGTTGACGCAATAAACACAGCGAACTGAGAAAGCTTAAAGCTATTAACAGATACTTGCAAAGCATTCACTGAAATACTAAACAGATTACAACCTAAAGTAAAACCGGTGTGAAATTGCATCTTATCGCACACCATGGAGACGTGCTTGAGCAATCAATTAATGAGCGGAAAGCTTAGTAATGAGTAGCGATTAAACAGATGAATAAGAAGTTAAAGATATGTACAAAATTCTGTTGTATAAATAAGTGGCAGATTGCGTGGGAATAGGGCGAATTATATGTAAAAATATGTACATATGTATGTTTATGTACATATGTTTTATATCTAAATACTCGTAGACACAAAAGAAGATAAACGAATTCAGGTAAAAGCATACAAAATTACGTAGGGTACGTTCATATAGAAAGCCTTGCGGAGCCGAGAGGCGCTGAACCACCAAACAAGTCGGTGTGGGGCGAAGCTGCAGATGTTCACACTGAAAGATGTGGAACGGAGATTTTGGCATTAAATAGGCTGCAAAGATGGCATAAAACTTACCTCCAATGAAATACATACATATTTATTCGGTTTGCTAGATAAAATTTATTGAAAAATAAATTTTGGTTTAAGCATTTTGATTTTTCGTTCCCAGCAGCATCATGCAGCTAAAAACCAAAATAGAAAAGTCAAAATCAAAAACCGCTTTGCTTTCAGCTCCATAAAGCTTCTGAAAAAGCTTGCTGTATGAACACTTTCATATATTTGCAGAAATTTGAAAGCTTCCTTCGGCTCGGCCCCGATTCCTGTGTACGCACCTTAAGTATTCATACAGCAAGTTGTTTTAGAAGCGTTTTGGAGCTGAAAGCAAGGCGGTTTTTGATTTTGACTTATATATTTTGTTTTTCAGCTCCATGACGCTAAAAAAGCAAAATTTTCAATAAATATTTTCTAACAAACGTAATTAATATTTCAGTCGATTTTCATTGAAGGAAAGTTATGTGCTATCTTTGCAGTCTATTTAATGCCAAAATCTCCAATGCGCCTCTTGTAGTGTGAACACCGGCAGCTTCGCCCCATTCCGACTTGTTTCACTCAGCGCCTCTCGGCTCGGCACAGCACGGATTTCGGTATGAACGTACCCTTAGAACACCCGCAGAGTGAAAGCTGAAAGCCGAGCCGAGCGCATAGATGGCGAATTCGAGAAATAAGCTTTAAAACTGGTTGCTAGAATTTCATACAAAATCGCGCAGACACCGCAGAGTGGAAGCCGATCGGAGCCAAGAGTAAAGCTGATCATCAGCTTATATATTATTCAGTCACCTTTCGTAACAGGTGGTTTTTGTTATTTTAAACAAAATTATGTATATTGGAGTTTTGATAAGTGAAGTATTTTCTTGCCCTACTAAATAATATTACAAAATAAAAGCACGCGCGAAGTTCAGCGCTGATTCTCAAATCCACTCTGCGGTACCAAATCTTGATCAGCGCCGAACGGAATCGGCTTTGCGATTGGCTCGGCTTTCAGCGTCCACTCAGCGGGTGCTATTAGGCGTAAGAAGCATGCTTATGTGAGAAACTACTTATTAACTTACATGAGTAATAAGAGTATCGGTCTGGAAATGTGAACAAGAAAGTGAGTAGTAATATGAAACCTGAGCACGTTAATTTAGTAATGTAGCATTGTCGCCTTCAGGCTACATAATTATCGCTGATTACTATTTATTACGCATAGAAATCTACTTTAATGAATTAACTACTTGCTTGCAGATAGAAAGATATGACTGATTATAACATTTCGCAATTCACAGAAGTCACTTTCTAACTGCAACTGCAAATTACTTTAGCAAACTTTTGCGGTAAGTTGCTATTGTAATCACCATGAAAGTGCTGCTTAAGTTCAAAAGGAAGTTAAAAAGATGCAAAGATGTGTCCGAAGGGCGTTTAATTAATATTGCGACACTGAAGATACATAGCATCTTTCTTCTCTATATAGCTATTCATAGAATAAGTATATTATTGTAAGAAAAATGCATATATATACATATAAATATATCTATTTGTATGTATGTATATAAGCATCCACTTCATCAGTGACAGCAGCCTTTGAAGTGCAGCACTTGAATTCAATTTAATTAGTGGTAAATAAATAGTGTTACAAAAACAATAAAAGTCAGATGCTGATGAACTCTCAAATGACGGTGCGGTGCGCTTTCATATTTTTCTGTCCACGCCTTTCGATTACATCTCTGCCTTACATTCATACATATATATATAGTACATATTGGTGCTATTATGAAATCGTACCAGCAACGCCAGTTACAATCATTTACAAAGTTGGTACTAACATTTAACAAATATCTTCTTGATATCCTTCAGCTTCGTTAGTTATAAGATAGAGCTAGAACACGTTGACATTTCACCAAAGAAGCATCGTGGACAGGGGTAAGGTATACACATAAGACTGTCTAGTAGCTACCACGCAATTTGCAAGTTATTCAACAACTTGCCAATGTAATAAAACTACAGCATTTGTTAGTCGTTCTCCTCTTCCCAATTACATACATACATATATTTATTGGTTGGTTTGTTTGTATGACTTTCCTTGGAAGTGTGGTTTCTTTTGCGCATATCAACTTATGCAAATATTAATGAATTCATTTCAAATTGCAAGCAAATGGCAAGAATAGTCGTACTCTTGTTTCTGCTTTATGTAAAACTCAATGTATGTATCCAAGTTGACAGCATAGATATTTGTACTCTCCATGGAGCTTAGAGAAATGCGCAAATTGCCTGCATTTTTTTGCAATGTAAAGTGTTGCAGAATGCATTTATACAGATATAGTATATGGATGTACATAGGTACTTGTTCTTGGTCAAAGTTGATTGCAAAGACAAATAATATTTCATTTGAAAAATAAATTTAATATCTTAACTTAAAGTGAGTGAGTGCAGTTGATGCAGTAATTAGGTGTAGCACTTTGGACTTTTTTATTCTTTCGTTTGTAATTATTACTAAAATTACAAAATTGCATTTTTTATTTGAAGCAAGTAGTAGTTTTCCGAAAATGGAAACAATTTCGTATACAAATCGGATATCTCATCCGTTTTCTGATTCCATTTTCGGTTGTTTTTCCGATACGTTCTTCCACTAAAGTCTGAATCCGAAGCGTATGTCTGGAAAATTACTGAAAATGGTTGCGAAACGGATACGTTTTCGGGCATTTTTTTTGATGAAATTATTTGTTGAAAACGCTTTCATTCCGAATTTGTTACGTCTGTCGGCATTCGAGTCTTGGGCCTCCTGAAGGCAACATGGCGTATACGTAATAAACATATTTACCGATTTGTGGCTGTTATATGTACACTAGAGCGTCTCGCCTTACAGGCAAAAAAAAAAGTTCGCCATACACCGCCTCATATGAAGTGTTTTTGAAATGCATTACAATTTTTTTTTTTTGGAACCCTAGTAGTCGCCCAATTACATTTTTCTCGGTCGGATTTTAAAGTGTGATGCACCAATGTTTTTGTCTCGAGGAGGGAGGTTTTCCTACTGAGTTTCATTGATCTCATGTGCTCCATAAAAAAAAGTTGGTATTTTCCGTATGGTTTTCTAACTAAAAATTAAATGTGTTTTATTTCGAGTAAGTTCAAAAGAGGTGTTAATTTGTTGGCTACCTCTTGCGATTGTAGCTATTTGACGTCTAGTATTCCTCTTGTAGTTAAATGTGCGTTCTTTGATGCTCAGAGAGGCGCGCGAGTCTTGACTTCGGATCGCACTTCTTCTTCTTATTATTATTTGGTGCTGTAACCGCCTAAGCGATTTTTGCCGAGTCCAACAAAGCAAGCCAGTTGTTTTGCTTCTGTGCTAACTGACGCCAATTGGAAATGCCAAGTCAAGCCAAGTCCTTCTCCACCTGGTCTTTCCAATGCAGAGGAGACCTCCCTCTTCCTCTGCTACCACCAGCGGGCTTCGAGTCGAATACTTTCAGGGCTGGAGCGTTTGTGTTCATTCGAACGACATGACCAAGTCAGCGGAGCCGCTGTACTTTAATTCGCTGTGCAATGTCCATGTCGTTGTAAAGCTCGTACAGATCATCATTCATCGTCTGCGGTACTCGCCGTCGCCTACGCGTAAAGGCCCGTGCGCTGGGTTTGACACCCGCCACGTGAAAACCCCTTCCAATGAAATCGAAAACAAAGCCTCGGATGAGACTTCGGATCGCACGCTTATCTAAAATACTGAGAGCGTGCTTTTTGCCTATCGCAATTTATTATTTTACTTTCTGGAGACACCCAAGTAGCTTGATGAACTCATATTGGAATTTGGTGCTACAGACTACTATGTTTTGGACTCCGTTGAACTCGATCAACCTCAGTCCATTGGTACAGTTTCGTAATGGCAGCTGTATTCTTCGACAGTAGAAGTGAATGGGCACAAACAAGCAAGATTTTGAGTAATCTCGTAATAATTCGTATCGTTCTCCTTTAATATCTTGGATAGCGGCGATGTCAACTTTAATTTGTTGGTGTTGGTTGATTTTTCCGGCAGGGTGGCAAAATGATTTACTTTGGAACGAATTTCCGTTCGAACGAAAAATTAAACTGAAGATGACACAACGCCAAAACCGGTTTGTCTCAAAATCAAACCTGACAAGGGATGACGGAAATTCGTTCCAAAGTAAATCAGTCAATCTTAATCTTCACGTGGACGTCAAATAGGGTAAGAAGACACCACCTCATTAAAAGTCCGAACACTCTTGGTGCATGCCCTCAAATCGTGGCCCACAAAACGTTTGCCAAGGTCGAGATTGTTTAAACACACTTCCATCTTTTTGGCGAAAATTTCAAGCACAATTCTTGTCTTCTGAGACCTATAGTAAAATTTAGCCACCAGTTTGTTCATAGAACATTTTAAGCCTTTAACTTCTACCAGAACGGATTTATTGACCCTGGGACCGAAGGCGGCCCCCTTGGGCCGAGTGTTATAGAGGCGCGTACTGCCACTCGGTAGTTCCAGGTTTAAAGTCCTGGTCCCAGCAACATAAATTAAATACCTCCGAAAGTATTTCTACTATGTAGGTACCTACATTTTTGCCACAACGCCAAGACGCACACAACAAATTGGATGAGAAAAATTATGAAAAATAACAGAAACAGAAATCGATACGCAAAACCGAAAAGTAAAATAAAGAATTAGCTTATTGAAAATATCTTTTTGCTAACTGAGCACTTCCGTTCCTTAATCCACGAACCAGATACGCTCGTCAATTGCCTACACACCACATCTGTCAGGGGATTCACACCACGTACACATAAACACATTCATACTTTAACATTGTAAATTAACAAAAAAACTGTCATCTTTCACACCTTTCACTTTTCATTATTATTATCTTTCGTTTGTTAGTCGATACGGACGTCCTCCCATTTACCCACAACCTTCATTTTATATCTTCAAGTTTGAAGTTTATACATAAGCCATTTTGTTTTATTTTTTCATAGGAAATTTGGTAAGCGCTTATTAAGGCAGTGAAGTGTTAAAATTTATACATACGAGGAAGAGGTAGGGTAGGATAGTGTACCCTAAAATAATATTCAGTTACTTTATGATGCCGCCGATTTCTCAACGAGATGGCTGAGACATTCAGCATCCACATTGTATGGGTACCCGGTCATTGTGACATCCAGGGAAACTGCAAGGTTGATGAACTCGCGCGTCACGGAACGACACTGCCTGATGCAGATATAAGGGACACTCTCGGTATCCCTATTTAAGCATGCAAACTGCTACCGAATGAAAAATTCATAAAGGTTGCAAACGAAAGATGGCAAATTGAACCGACCTGTCACATTGCCAAAACTCTCTGGTCAGCCACAGACGCCCAACGCACCAAGTCCATAATTAATCTTAGTAGACAGAACATTCGCATATTGACTGGAGTTCTCACCGGACATTGTCTGATTGGATCACACGCAGCTAGACTGGGCGCACCCTGGAACGACTACGACAGAAGCTGCATCGATGAAGACGAAGAGGAAACCATCCCACATCTTCTCTGCTATTGTCCAGCTCTATCAAAACGGAGAGCAAAAGCTCTTGGGAGCCACTTCTTCCACGATCTTGATGACCTCAAAACGGTGAACGTAAAACGCCTATGCACTTTTTTGCTAAGCACTAAGTGGTTTATAGGGGAACGTGTCTAAGTGAGTCCTACTTTGGACTGCCGCCCAACCTAACCTACTTTATGAGTTCGTCGAAGTTGTAAGCGTTAAATCCCACTTGTGAACCTTTCAAAACGTTGAATGCAACAATGAATTTCGAAGCCACCAACAAGTTCGGCATCATTGGGGATGATATTAACTTATCACTTTACTAACTTTAGTACATGGTATTCGGGAAGTGCACGTTTGATATATTTGCATGTGAATAGCCCAAGTCTGTCATATACGCAAAATATATTTCTCATCGCTTTTTGCTCGCCTCTGAAATAGAGTGATATGCAACTGGAATGCGATCTGCGCCATAGATGATATGGGAAAATAGAAACCACTTTAGCACTGATTATTTGGAATAATAATAACTGATTTTTGATAAATTAACTATTAATAAAGTAAATTTCTCGAAATCAATAAGTTGTTGAATTCACAAATCAAGCAATTGTTCTGAATTCAGTTCGGCTATTAGCTACTGTGCAAGTGAGTAAGACAAAAATTTTTAACTACAATAAAGCCGGCCTTTATTGGATAAATAGCTTTAGCTAATAAACCAATATGTTTGAGTAAATTCTTATATATGTTAATGTAAAGCGTGTTCAGCTGTATTTGAAAAATTTCCACCCATAATTGTCTGGCACATGTGCAGCGTGTGGCCTTCATACGTTCTCTAACCTCTGTTGAACTTCTGCATTTATGAGTTAGTATTATCATGCGGTAGTAATGCTTTTAAATTGCCATTAAACCAAGACAAAAATGCCATTTCCGGCGAGTGGTCATAAATAAATAAATACATATAATAAATACTACACACATATGCATTTGCAGATAAATCGTAAATTTCATAAAACACATAAACCTCGTTTTCTTCCCCCAAAATATCGCTGCAGCTTGCCAAGCAAATCCATTTCGTTTTCGATTTAGATGTCACAAAGGACGCAAGTAATGAATCGAATAAATTTTAACATCTTTTACGCATTTTTTTTGATTTTCTTGTGTTTTGATTTGTGTTGATTCAGTATTTCGTTTTATCATAAATTTAAATATTTCGCTTACATTACGTGGTGGGGAAGTGTGCCCTCTTCGCATTGAACACAAAGTTAAATTTTTAGCAAAGCTGGGGGAGTCATTTTATGCATGTATTTTATTTTTATTCCCAGCCAACCAGCGGAGTCCGCAAGGAGCACAATTAAGACTCCCTGTATGGTGCGCAGATGCTCCTAGGGAGGCTACGAAAAGAGTTTCAAAGGAACATATCCGCCGGAGAAAAGTGCCTTCTCAATATATATAAAACGAGTGTGCCTATAGGACGCCTTAAATGAGTGATTTCGTAGTGATTTTGGAGTGATTTCGGAGTCCTAGTAAGCTCTTTCAGAAAATCCGCAAAGACTCCGTGCGGACTCCTATATGATTTTTTGAAAAGGACTCCTTAAATCATCCGAAGATAACCTAGATGGAGTGCTCCCAAAACAGTCCAAAAAGGAGGCTTTACGCTTTTTGAAAATTCTCCTAATTTTATTTATAATTATAACTACAATTAATGTAGTTGATTCCTTAACAAAAACAAAAACAAAAACAAAAAAAAAATTAAATCCACATTTTAAGCTTTGTGCAAAAATTATAAAAATTCAGCAAATTTTTACCAAAATTGCACACATTTTTATAAAGAATTTTAAGAAATTTTTGCGTGCACTTATTTTTTCACTCACGAAAATTCAATTGATTTAAAATTTTTTCAGTCTATGGCATTAACAATCTTAGAGACCAGACTTAAAAAAAAACTTAAAACAAGATAAGAAAAAAAAATACCTAATTCCCTTTCCACTTCATACGCGGAGCGCTCCGAAAACGCTGCTTTGAGGTGTTGCTGTGGGTAGTCTCTTTTCACTTCATATTCGGAGCGCTCCGCATTTGGCTGGCTGGGTTGTTGATTGTTGGAGTTTTATAGGTGTATGGGACTTTGATTTCACGGTGCTTCCATGGCGTATGAGTAACTTCGATTTTTATGTTTGTGGAGTGTAAAAATGTGGGATGAAATGGTGAAAATTACTCACGCTGTAGTTGTGTGCATTTTGTAAATATGTGAGCGAAATGGAACCGAAGGTTCTATACGTTAAGCATACGAGGGCAGTCCGATAAGTACTTAGCCTCTCCGCCCGATGGTGACACTCTCGCAAGAGAAGTTTACTATCGCGTAGTACATTCTCGTAGAGGGCTGTCAAAATTTCTGCCGAATCGGACCCATAGTTTTGTTTTGACCGCATGTGGAAGCGGGCGTGTCCGGTTGGTGATGCGATTCTTGTTTTTGGAACAGCGAAATCAAAGAGCACTTGGATGCCTGTGACTAGTCTCCTGCGATGGCGAGCGTCAAAAATTGGTTTAACGAATTTCAACGCGGTCGCGCGTCGGTTTTTGATAAGCCATTCCCAGATGCTCCTAAAACGGCTACCACGCAGGTTAACGTGACAAAAATCCACGATCTCGTATTGCCAGACCGCCGATAGAAGGTGCGAGAGATGGCTGAGACAGTAGGCATCTGAAAAGACCGCGTGGGTCATATCCTGCATGAAATTTTGGGTATGAGAAAGCTATCGGCGGGATGGGTGCCGCGTTTGCTCACCCCGGACAACAAGGAGCAACGCTGGGTTAAGTGTATCGAACTAAAATATTCGTTCTTATTTTGTAGGCTAAGTACTTATCGGGCAGCCCTCGTATATGTAACATTTACGATTTTTTTGGAAAAATTATATTTAGTCCATGGCACCATATGTACAAAAAATGCGGTATTTCACCTATTTTTTCCACTCAGCTATTCATATTCTTAAGGTATTTTAGTTTAAGAAGAATAGTAAAGAACCACATTAACCGCGACGCATTTTGATTTTTAAATTAAAAGATTTGAGGTTAGTTATGACAATGATTTTAATTTCAAAAGAAAGTACAATCGATGCCATTATTTATGGAATACGACAACGTTCAAATGTCCGCCACGGAAGCGCTGGCACGAGTGAATAAGCTGGATGAAAATTTTGCACACAAATCGGCGGAAATACCAGAACTTGGCGTTCGCAATCGGCCTGTAACTGTTCTAACGTTTCTGATTCGTTGGCATAGACCAGCGATTTAATGTAACCCCAAAGACAAAATCCTAAAGAGATTAAATCGCATGAAAGAGGCTTGTTGGACGGTTTCGTCGACCGAAAATTGGTGTCAACGAAGAAAAACCAAGAACATGTAGCCGACAAACAAACCGAGAAAATGACAGCGTGGAAACTCAAGGAGTTTTGGATAGTTGTAAATTAAATTGACTGCTTCCCGGGAAAGTGTGTAGTCTGGAAACAAATGAAATCCAACGTCTTATCGATTGTTTAATAAAGATATATAGGGATCTACTTAACAATGACAACGTCGTACAGCGTTCAAGGCTGAGAAGTGAATTGAAGCACTGCCAAGGCGAGCAGCAGCGAAATTCTAAAATCAATAATGTTCCAACTACTGCATTGGAAGCTTTGAATTACTTCTAGTGACAAACGCGAGCTCTGAACGCTTTCTCCACATCATGACATTGAAGTCATTGCTGAACAAGTTATGGAAAGGTTATCAAAACTCAGGGCGCATCGATTTATTTTATAAAATAATTTCTACATACATATGTATGTACATATGTCTTGACTAGCGCAAACTCCATCTTCCATTCGTAGCGTCTTAACATCTGTCATTTTCGTGTCTTAACTTTGTTTTGATTTCTTATGTGGGCACTTGCTGCCTTAACATTTCATTTGTTAGCATGTATTTCATCTGACTGTATTTGCTGAAACAGGCGAACGAACTGTCTGTGTGTTCTTGAAATTATAACTTTACATTTGTTGAAAGGATTTAGTTATGTATGGAGCTAGCCAGAATCGAAGGAAACTCTTGAGCAAGGTAAGACAATCGGTAGTTATGTATGCGGCCCCTGAATAAGGGAACAACACCGCCAGATAGAGAGAGGCTATAATCAGTGAAATAAATGAAGTAATTGAAATTAATTGTATTTCACCGCTGTTTTTACTCCACAGGAAGTCTTTCCTCGAATCACAATCGGCAAAACGCTCCGGAACCCCTTATAACGAATGTGGATGGGGGAATATGGAAATGGCGTTATGGAGCGGAGCATTCTGTATGCCGCGGCCCCTCTCTGATGAAATGCGAAAGCAGTCCCGGGGATGTGGCTTCATCGGAGTTTAATACGGGCCTCTTGATGGATAGTGCGCTATTCCAACGTCCGTATATAAAAAACATACAGCACACCATAGATAAACAAATATTTTCAAGCACTTCTCAAAAATCGATTTGCTATTGGAATAGTGAAGTGCCTTTTTAAATTGCTCTTGAATTTTCATGCATGGAGTTAAGTAAATAAAAAAGTCGAAGGCTTGCTCCTCCAAGTCGTAAAGGGTCAATAGGCTAATTACCATTATAAAACTAAAGTCAAATATTCTAACTTCAAAATTTACACGGAAATTGGTTGAGTAAAATAATTTGGTTACAAAATCACTTGGTTGCCTTCGAGGTTCGCCTTCGGTCATTGCTTTACATGAACTTGGAACCAACTTGTAGGAATGCCATAAATCACAGTCGCGCCAGCAATAATGAAATTTCAAAACATCCGCGAAAAGTGAACAAATTAAATTCAGAGCAGAGGGAGAAAAAATATGCCATTATTCTAGTGAATTGAATTTGTAGACATAAAACAGAGATTTCTTTCAGCCAATAGCAAAGCTGCGGTGAAGCGGAATTAAAGGCGAATAGTGGATAAACATACATACAGCAATATATATAACACATAAACAAATGTACGAGTAACTATACATAGCAACAGATAAGCTAATACCTCAACCTACACACCCACTCAGTTAGCTGATATTGCTTGATGGCCGATGCTGTTGCCCTGATAATGGTAGCGTTGGCGTTATTTCAATGGTTTATGGTGGGACAAAAAAATTTAAAAGGTTATGCCTAATAATTGTTGGGGTACGGTTGTCAAAATTCGGAAAACATTTGCCACTCGTATGTCAAAACTATGTACGAATGAATGAATTGGTGGCATACACAAGTTTGTATATATGTTCATAAATATAATATTTGGTAGCAGTAATTGGGTAGCAGTAATTGGAATTCAGTGGTTCATTGTACTCGTAGCTGTAGGTCTTCATCTGTAATTGTTTTGTGCGCTCAAATAAATTTTACAAGGTTTTACGTTGGAACTGTCGCTTTGTTGTTAAATATATTCGGATATTTTATTATTATTGTAATTTCGCCTTTGATCATGTCGTGAACAGCTGTTATTTTTAGGGAAATATGTCGTTGTATTTTGTAGCTAAACAAAGCGTACAAAATTGATGGAAAAAGTTATAGACAATAAATAAACTTTGTTCTGTTGGTTTCTAGTATTTTAGCCAAGGCGTATTAATATAAGGTGGTGTTATTAGAACAGCTGATTCGACTTTCTAATTCGCCTCACGGCTTAATATGTCAAATAGAAAATGATTAACAAGGCGAATTCACTTTGTTTGTTTACATTCTGATTGTTTTCATTGGCATGCGATTTTTGGAAATAGTGAAATATTTGTGAAACGAATTATAAATATTAAAGAGAAAAATAGCAAATAGCACTGCCACGCATACATTATAAATACTTTTATTAATATTAGCCGTCATCGATTTGCCGGAAGTTAGCGAGTGGCGAAACGAACGAACTGAATGAGGTACAACCAAACTCGCTATCGTCCATCTTTGCTAGCT
>JAPVRG010228205.1:0-11471 GCA_029783565.1 Rhagoletis cerasi | reverse complement strand
AAAAGATATGCTTTAATTAATAGCGGAAAAAATGTGCAATCGGTGTTTGCTTTTGCTTCGCCAAAAGCGCGTACACCACGAGAACTAAAGTTTCAAATTGTTTTGTTATTTTCGCCACATTCTGTAAAAACAAAATACATTGGAAGTGTTAATATCGTTTGAACTATGAATAACTGAAATATTTCACATACTTTTAAATTTTCGCTCCTAAATACGCTCCAAAAACCTTCACAGCAACCACAAAAATGTAGTTGCCGGTATACACACTTTGTAGCAACTGCAGTTGCCAGTGAGAGTTGCCAGTTGCCATCTGTAATATCGTTTCGGCAACTGGCAACGCCACTGAAGTTCGGTTGCTATCGATAATCGACCCATTAAATTAGGTCTCAGCAGCAGGCGGCAAAATCTACTTACTATTTCCCCATTATTCCATTCCATTCCAATTTGTTTATGGTTTTTCCGGCAACCCACAATTCCATTCCCCATTATTTATTTATTTATTTGTTTTAGTCTATGAATTTACAACCCTTACAGACTATGAAGCAATATTAACTCAAATAAAACTATTACATATAATTCAATATACTTATTCATAACACAGAATTCAAAAGATTCAAAAAAGCTGCCCTTGTGAGAGAAAAATCAAGAGCAACAGTATTGCTAATGAAATTTAATTCACGAATAGCGTGGGTAATAGAATTACTCGCGTATTTGGTTTTAAAATTATATCCATAGAAAGGGTAGAAATTCCGAAGAGAACGTTGGGGAATATTAAAGTGTATCCTTTCCAACAGGTAAGGACAGTCTATGATCCCATTTATGATACTATGAGTATATGACAAACATAATATAAACCTACGGTTTTCTAAAGACTTAAGATTTATCAGCTTGAGGCGAGAAGAATAGGGTGGTATAGGATCTTTAAAGTTTAAGGACCGAAGAGCAAATTTTTAGGAAGATTTTTTGAACACGATCAATCCTTTTGATATCTTGCTGATTACATGGTCTCCAAATAAAAACAACATATTCTAAGTGTGATCTAGCAAATGATCTAAAGAGTAGTTTTATGGTATAGGGGTCAGAAAATTTAGAGGCGTTACGTGTTACGAAACCCAACATAGAGAATGATTTAGAAGTAACATAATTTATATGCATATTGAAAGAGAACTTATTATCAAAAACAACGCCAAAGTCTTTGATATCGCTAACACACTGCAGTTCACAGTTAGATATTTTGTACTTGGTGTGCAAAATATTAAATGTCTTCGAGTAAGTAGTTTGAAAGCATTTAGATAGATTTAAGGAGAGACGCGATTTCTGGCACCACAAGTGAATTTAATCCATATCAGTTTGAAAGCTAATGGCATCGTCTGGGGTCTTAATCACTGAGAATATCTTTAAGTCATCAGCATAAAGCAAACATTTAGCAAATGAAAAACAACTACTGATATCGTTAATAAATAGTATAAATAAAGGCGCGCCCAGGATACTTCCTTGTGGAACTCCGGAGGAGGCAACTATGGGGCTAGAAGATATACCATCGATTATAACAACACATTGCCTATTACACAAATATGAGTTTATCCATTGCAGAAAAACAGAATGGAAACCAAGACAAGCTAACTTTTTAATTGGAACTATTTGAGAAACTTTATCAAAAGCTTTGGAGAAGTCAGTGTAAATACAGTCAACCTGGAAACCAGCTGAAAAAGAATCAATGCAGTATTCACTAAAAACAGCATGATTAGAAACTGTGGATCTATCGGCGACAAACCCATGCTGATTTGGGCAAATTAAAGATTTAACAGCGAATGTCATCTTTGCATTGACCGCATGTTCAAAGATTTTTGAAATAGTCGATAACTTGGAAATAGGCCTATAATTATGCACGTCAGTTTTATTGCCACTTTTAAAAACAGGCGTGGATGGAGGTGAGCTTCCAACCGTCAATAAAACTACCCGAATAAACCGATTTGTTGAATATTAGTGGCAAAGAATAAACCTGAGCCGGACAATTTTTTAACAAGGTAGCTGAAATTCCATCAACGTCAGTTTGAGAAGTAGATTTAAGTTTACTAACAGCTTCTCTCCTTACAAATCTCCGCGTCTGAAAGGGGTCTTCCTGGCGATGTTAAACGAGGCCTAAACGCTAGTGATTCCATGGGTGCTGAGTACTTTAAAATCGTGTCTGATGCTCAACTATGTTCCAACAGAGGCAACAGAGCTTGCAAACCGCCGGCTCAGTGAATTATGGCCGCGTGCAATAAGACCGCATTAAAAAAATGATTTCAGACCGGGCGGGCGCAATTCATTTTGAAAAGTGAAATTAGACTGCGTTCAAAAAATGAAATTAGGCCGTGCGGACAAAATTCATTTTGTTATTGCGGTCTTATTTCACTCGCAAAATGAATTTAGACCGCCAACGAAATAGAAAGGTAGCCTTAACCAACCGATCCACCCGCGCCGCCTAAAGACCAATCAGTCACTCCTCTTTCATCCTAAAAACTTTCGAGAGACTAGTGGAAAAGCACTTTCGTTCAAAGCTGGGCAACTTAACAATGTCTGCACAAGCTACTTCAATGTTTCGGATCGTGTTCCTCTTTTGAAGAACCCAGTCTCGGCTTCCTGACCCAAAACGCTAATCTGTTAATGGCAGAAGACCACATTGGTATAACATTGTCATGAAGTGGGCATCCTTGTTTTGTGAAGCGTCCCCAAACATGAACCTTTCCTGGACGTTTCACAGATCACTGGAGCAGCTGGCTGCCTTTAGTGGCCCGGGCCCGATTAATGGCGTTTGTCATCCAAAAGGTGTACTCGTCCGTGCAAACTACTTGGCTCCAGTCTTTATCTACATATTCAGCCGCCCACTATCTAAGTTTTTTTTTTGTTTTCGATTAGTAAAAGCTTCACCGCTGTCGCTCGAAAATGGATCTGGAACGTTTTCATACGTTTTCTTATTCTGTTCAGAAACACTCATATGTAGGCCCGCAAGAGATCCGAGATCGAATCCTTGGGAAGCGGAACTTTTTTCGCCAAATGGTGTCCGATTTGGGGTGAAATGCCCCATAAACATTTATATGTATACTCGCATTTTTAATAAAAACTCCTCTTCAGTTACGAAAATAACTAAAATTTCTTTAGTACTCCGCAATAACATACAGAAATCTTAAAATTTCAAATATTATGTGTCAAAATTTTAATTACTAGTATTTTTTTCACTCATAATTTCATGTCAAGATCTTGAATTATTGCACAACAATATTCGTAATTAACTATGTACGGCTAGGAATAGTTAAATACGCTTACGTATAAATATATATGTTTGTATATGTATATTTTTTTATGCACACACACGCGTAATTAGCAGGCAATATTAGGTTGTTAATAAAAAAAAACAAATATAAAATACAAAATTAAACTCAAAATCACATGCCAAAAATTTTTACGTCTCCATTGTTTGCAATTCAAATTCAAAGTCGAAGCCGAAAAAAAGTTCACACGTAAAGTCTTAAATGTGAACTTACGATACAAATAAATACATATTTGTGTAAATATGTGATGTCTATGGACCATTGTATACTTACGCGCTTACCTGTACTAGCTAATAAATACAAATATATAGTGGAAACCCCATTAACCTCAATTAGTTTATGCCGCTGCCAAACAAAAATTTTGAAAAAATAAAAAAAATCAGTTTAAAGTAGTTAATAAATTTTTATGTGTATATGTACATAAATTTGTATGTTTATTTAGCTATGCATATATACATATAACAATGGATTTTAATTTATTTCGCATTTCAAAAAAAGCGAAGCCAAAATCGCACAGCTGCCAATGAAAATAATGTCATTTTAGAGGGAAAAGCCAAAAGTAGCTGACGAATTATATGTAAATTTAAAGGCAAAGTTTGTTTGTGAACATTTTGAAATGAAAGCACTCGTTTTAAAAAGAACTTACATAAATATGAACATACATTTTTTTTTTTCATTTAAAAACTGGACATACATTTTTGTAAACCTAAAAACTAGACTTGAATTTTTGTTCATTAAAAAAATATAAATGAATTTTCGAAATACGTACATACATATGTATATTCTCTAACATTTTAAACCTGTACATACATGCATAAGTATCTGGACATTTGAAAACTAGAAATAAAGTTTGGACATAAATTTTTGGTTACTTAAAAGTGGACAAAATCTTTTTGCCATTTAAAAACTGCACACTAATTTTTGTACATAAACTTTAGTCATTGAAAAACTGGACATCAATTTCTGGTCACTAAAAAACTGTAAAAAAAATTTACACACACATTTAGACATGAATTTCTAACCATTTATAAATTGAGCAAAAATTTCTGGTTTTTTAAAAACTAGAACTAAACTTTTGCATATCAGTTTTTGGTAATTCCACAAATGGACATAAATTTTGTATAAAATTTTTTTTTTCACTTAAAAACTGTAAATTAATTTCTAATTGATTTAAAAACTGTACATAATTTTTTGGACATAAATTTCTGGTTATTCAAATACTGGAAATAAATTTTTGGACATAAATTTCTGGTCATTTAAAAACTAGAAATAAAAAAATTTTTAACTTTTTGCATATCAGTTTTTTTGTAATTTTACAAATGGACATGAATTTCTGACCAAATTTTTTGGTCACTTAAAAGCTTTAAATTAAAAACTTGACATAAATTTTTCGGTTATTCAAATGCTGGAAATACATTTTTGGGCATAAATAAACTTAAAAGCTTTAAATTAAAAACTTGACATAAATTTTTCGGTTATTCAAATGCTGGAAATACATTTTTGGGCATAAATTTCTGGTCATTTAAAAATTAGGTATACAAATTTTTTTAACTTTTGCATTTCAGTTTTTTTTTTGTATTTTTAAAAATAGGCATAAATTTTGGACCATTTTTTTTGGTCACTTGAAAGTTAAAAACTAGACGTAAATTTTTGGACATAAATTTCTGGTTGTTCAAATACGGGAACTAAATTTTTGGACACACATTTTCTGGTATTTAAAAACTTTTTTTGTAATTTCACAAATTTTTACTTAGAGGCCACAAATTAAAAACTGGGCATACATTTCTGGTTATTCAAATACTGAAAATAAATTTATGGACATAAATTTCTGGTCATTTAAATATTAGAAATAAAATTTTTTTTAAATTTTGCTTATCAGTTTTTTTGTAATTTTACTAATAGGCATACATTTTGGGCCAAATTTTTTCGTCACTTTAAAGCTGTAAAGTAAAAACTGGACATATATCTTTGGACATAAATTTCCGGTTGCTCAAATACTGGAAATACATTTTTGGACATAGATTTTCTGTCATTTAAAACTTTTTTTTAACTTTTGCATACCAATTTCATTGTAATTTTACAAATTTTTGCTTAGAGGCTATAAATTAAAAACTAGACGTAATTTTCTGGTTATTCAAATATGTACTGGAAATAAATCTTTGTGCATAAATTTTGTGTCATTTAAAAACCAGAACTAAGTTTTTAGTAATTTTTTTCAGTAATTTAAAAACTGGACATAAATTTTGGCCTAAAAAAATTTGGCCATTTAATAACTGTATCCATAGAAATTTCTAGTAATTTAAAAAACAGAAACACGTTTTTATACATGCCATTCAGGTCATTTAAAAGCTGGAAATACATTTTTGGACATAAATTTTTTGCCATTTAAAAACTGGAAATATATACACTTTTGGACTTTTAAAGAATAAAAATTAAATTTTGGACACATTTTTTAGATATATAAAAACTGTACATAAATATTGTACCAAAAGATTTTGTTATTTATAAACGATACGCATTTTTATGGTCGTTTAAAAACTATAAATAAGTTTTAGGACGTATATTTCTTGTCATTTAAAAGCTGGAAATATATTTTTGAACGTACATTTTGAGTCATTTCAAAACGGGATGTAAATTTTTGGACATTTAAAACTATAAATAAATGTTGGTACATTTTTAAATTTAATTTTGGCTTAAAAAATTTGGTAATTTAGAATCTGTGTCTATTTAAAATACTCTCTACTATTTGCAGCATTTGGAGGTACGGTAGGTGTGACATCGTGTGAGCCCGAAGGACCTGATCTGTAAAATCGTACCTTACCAAAGCCGTAATTGACAAGCCTACCTACAAGCCCTATTCAGTGCAGAGCCTCGGCGGAAATAGTTGGATGGCTATAGTGAGCTCAGTGATGGATCCTCTCTAAACCCCAGCGCGCCGGCAAGGCCAAGGAGCTACTGGCTGGCTGCGTAAAGTATGCCAAGTATGTAGGTTAGCACTTCGGTTGCATGGGTTGTAAGCTGAGGACCGTCTTACGAAGCCACTCTGCTGTCTCCGCATTCCCGCAGCCAATGGTCATCCATCTCAATCGAAAAGTTCAGTTTTACGGACCATCTTCAGGATGGCCGCCTGAAACGCTTGGAACCAAAGGAACAGAGCATTTTGGGGTTAGTCGGCCTGAGTTCAGGTTGCCCATTTCGACAACCAAAGTTACTGTGTCATTACACAAGCCGCCAAGCTCCGAGTAAAATTTCGTCCATTGCAGTGGCCCCCTGATTTGACCCAATACCTTGGGCATGTTGATTTACAACCATTTTGTCTGATGCGATGGTTCTATTTGTTCGGCGAGGTCTTTGGCACCTTCATAACATCTGCAAGGGTTGCCTTTGTTCTTAACAGAAGTTCTTGTCTCCTACAGCTGGGACGAGAGCTATTGGTTTCTCATCGTCCGCGGTTATTTTGACATCTTGATCATTGACGTAGGGACCAAGTTGACTATTTCAACGTCCGAAGACACTGGGCCTTATGCTTAAAATGTGAGCTTAAGCTCAGACACAGTTTTTGCACTGATGAAGTGAGCTCAAACTCAAGAATTTGTACTGAAAATCGAGTCTGAGCTTAAGCTCATTTTTTATGCATGATGGCCAATGTGTCACTGCAATAGCCGTTTGGCTCAGAGTTCTTTTCGTCCGATACAGTGGCACCTTGATTTGGTTTACCACTTTGGAAATCTGGATTTATATGGAACGTTTGTTGGATTTCGTGACAGACATTGCTGGTACTCAAGTAGAAGAAATACTCTATTTTTCTAATTTTTAACCGTCTCTAGATATTATTTTTTGCCAATTCCTTCGATCAAAGATTACTTACATTAATTTGTTAGTAGTGTAATATCGACCCAGAATTTAAATAAATATCTCGCTGAAGAAGGTCGTTTCTATTGTATGCATGCAAGTATGTGCATATGTATGTATGTACAGATATACATATGTATGTAGAGAATCAAAGCAAATCTTTTCGCAGAAATTGATGGAGGTCAGCGAGTAGTAGCAACAGCAACAAGAACGGCAATCAAAGCAGCCAGCCACCCACCAGCTATGCATGGTTGGATTTTTTCATATGAAAAATGTATACGTATGTAGAAAAAGCAAAGACAATAGAAGCTAAAAGATGCAAGTAGGTGAATATACAAAGTTACACATATGTATATATGGATGTATGTATACACTTGCTTTACGAATGCCAAAGTAGCTGCAGGTACATATTATAGCGCTGCAGAGTTTCTGAGTGAGGGAAGTTTGCAAAAAAAAAAAAAAACTGGGTCACATTGCTGGACAAATATTTATTTGCCATTAAATGGTTATTTGATTAGATGTAAGCGTGTATAGAGAAGGAGGAGAAGAAGAAAAAATGCTAGTACACTAAACGAAACGAAGGGGGAATATGTATGTTGCATGCAACAACTAAGAGTTTGGTGACACGCACACATCTACAGATAATGCTACACTTCGGCATGTATTTTCCGATGCCTGTGAAAATGTTGAAATCACGCATTTAACTCATACTAAAGCTATTCGGAGTTGTAGGTAAGCGATGCTTGAAAAAAATCTAAATTGCTAGTTATCTACTTTGGAAACGAATTAAAAAAAATATATATGTATATAATAAAATACCTATTAAACTGTGGGAAAATTTTGCGCAAGAGTCAATGAATTGTAAGGCGGTGGGTACTTTAATAGTAAGCTCGCGCTGCATTTCAAATTATTTACAAAAGTACATACATACATACATTCATATGTACCTACTCGTAAATTCGTGTATTTGAGTCAACTCGTTAAAGCATCTTTGAGATTGTATGTACTAAGGTTTGTCGAGCGCTGTTGTCATGCAACCACGAATGTAACAATAGTTTTGCTCTATTAAGCAGAGCATTGTATTTAGGTATGCTACAAGAATTTTTCTCGAAAATATATCTACAGGTAGGTACTCGATATTTGATTGATATCTAAGCGCAACTAAACTATGTAGTAGGGAAAACTTTTTTCAGCTTAAGTTCGCAGCTATGCCATGTAAGGATGTGCTTTAACTTATAAGCTGATTGCTCCATTTCATTGACCGTGAGTGCAAATTTTTCCATAAATAATAATTATTTTCTTTTTTGTGTTATTCAATAGTGGCTCTTTCATATTTGATAATAAATAAAATATTTTTTTTTTGCATTTTTCATTAACTTTAATCCGCTCCATTCCATTTCATTCCGTTCCATATCATTCCGTCCCATATCATTCCATTACATTTCATTCCGTTCCATTTCATTCCCGTACCACTTCTTTCCGTTTGATCTTATTTCGTTCAAATTTTTCCCTTCCATTCCTTCTTATTCAAATATTCAGATATAATTTATTCTGTTCCGTTCCGTTTAGTATCACTTTCCCTCTTCATTTCTTTCCCACAATATTCCCTCCCTTTCAAACCGTTCAATGCGTGTTCATACTAAATATTAATTCAAAGTGCACTCCATTCCGTTTCATTCCATCTCGTTTTATTTCATTTCGTTCAATTTTTTTTCTTCCCGCTATCCCTTCTTAATAATACGTTTCATTCCGTGTCATTCCGGTAAATCCCACTTTACTTCTCTATTTATTTTCCACTATATTCAATTTCAATTCATTTCAATTCCGTTTCATTTTATTCCTTGTTCCATTTCGTCCCGTTCCTTTCATCTTACTCTTCCTTTTATTTTTTCCTCTCTATATTCTATTTTGTTCCACTTTATTTCACTTCATTGCTTTCCATTCAATTCAGTTCCGTTGAATTTTCTCCCTGTTTACATTTCGTTCCCCTTTTCATACTACTTTTATTCTTGGCTCTTCTTCACCATATTTCCTTTAATTTCGCACCAGTTATATTCACTTTATTTTATTCAGTTCGTTTCAATTTATTTAATGTTCCATTCCGTTTCTTCCTAATCTTCTTCTTCATGTCTTTCCCACTGTAATGAACTTTCATTTCGTTGCAGTTAATCTCACTTCACTGTGTTCAAATCCATTCAATTCGATTTAATTTTTTTTCGCTTCTTTCTACCCCTCTACATGACTCCTTTTTTATCAAAAACGTTTCCATTTCATTCCAGTTAATTTGACTTCATTATACTCCATTCCATTCCATTTTATTCCGTTCCATTTTCTTTCGTTTATTTCTGTTTAATTCTACTCTTCTTCTTCACTTCTTTTCTACTATGTACGTTTCAATTTCGTCTTTCTTTATATTCAATTCCATTTCGTTTCGCCTTATCCTACACTTTTTCTTCACTTCATTTAGCTCAATAGGTACTCTTCCATTTCCCTTTATTTCCTGTTCTATTCCGTTTCGTTCTGTTTCACCCTACTATTTTTCTTCGCTTCGTTTCTTCTACATCTTCTACATATGATTCATTTACAAAATTTCATTTCATTCCATTGCGTTCAATTCCTTTTCATTTTGTTCTTTGCCGTCTGTAAATTTCAAATTTCGTTCCTTTTCATGTTATTCCACAAAACTTCATTAACTTTCACAAAAGCACTTCTCATTTTTTCCTTACATTCCACTCTTTATTATTCCATTTCTTTCCGTTTCCAATAAATTTTTTTCTTTTCATCCCACACTGTATTTCTTTACTTAGTTTCTAATGCTTCTTTTCATTTTCATCCAACTATATTCCTTGTATTTCATTTACCGCCATTTTATTTGATTCGATTCAATTCTGTTTCTTTGTTTTCCTCTTCAATTCATAAAATTTTTATTCGTAACATTTCTTTTCAAACATTTGTATTCAACTCGTTCTCTTTTCATCCTATTCCTCAACATTCCATTAACTCTAGACCGCTTCATTCAATACCATTTCGTTTCACTTCAATTGATCTCTATTCATTCCCTTCTTATTTAATCCCATCTTAGTTGAAATTGAGAGTAAATTAATTCCATTTCACATAATTTAATTTCATCTCATTCCACTTCACTTTATTCCTCATAATCTCACTTAACTTTACTTCGCTTCACTTTTTTTTTCATTTTATTTCTTTACATTTCATTTCACCTCATTTCATCTCACGTCAAATAACTTCTTTTCATTTCATTTCCGTTCCATTCCACTCCATTAATTTAATTTAATATCCTCTCCACATTTGCCTCCATTCCCTGCATTTCATGATTTTCCATTCCATTCCGTTCCATTCCACTCCATTCCGATCTATACCCATTCTTTTCATTCCATCCCATTTTATTTCATTTCGATTTTCATTCCCATTGCAATGCAATCCAATCCACTTAACTCTATTCTCATATCAACAAGCTGTAACGATTATTTTCGTTTTGTTTTCAATTTCCCACAACAGTTGGCCAATAGTCTATACTTAACGGTGTATTTTAACAGTAAGTACATATAATTATTTTGAATGACTCAATCGGTTCCCACAATTGAATTGTGCATTGAATTGTCATTTCGTTTTACCTTGAAAGAAATACATAAATATGTGCGTATGTACATTCACAGATTATGTGGAAATAATTGCATATCTGTGTAGGTACTACTTAATTAAATTTCGGCTTTTATATATGTACTAGTATCGCCCCGTGCTCGAAATTCGACCACCCCACTTTTTCATAACATTACGCTTACTTGTAGTCAGTTTTGACTCTTTACATATTTCAAACTTTAAATATGTGATGATAATCCACTACAACAATGGGAGGCCAAAGTGCTTAGGGACGCGACTCATGGCCGGCTACAGAAAATCGGGGCCCGGTACTAAATATCTGATATATCCGACCTTCGAATTTTTTCCCATATAAAAAAATTGAACTTATATTTAAATTTGTATGGAGGAAAATGGACGGGTTGGCTAAGAAAAAAAATTGTCAAAAATCAGGTAATTCTCTTAGCAGCTTAAGATAAGCATCTTGTTATATTAGAATTGAATGAGCTAAAAAACTGCATACTCGAAAAAATCTAAAAATTCTTAGCAAAAAGTTCAAAATTTTGATGAAAATTCGCGAAATTTTCCTGAATTTTGCGAAAACTTCAAAGCTTTAGATTATAGTATTTGTGGAGGTCCACACCAAAAAGGCACAAATCCAAAACATAAAAAATTGGCCTTTAATTGCAGATCCCTTCCTCTGAC
>JAPVRG010228202.1:0-10963 GCA_029783565.1 Rhagoletis cerasi | reverse complement strand
CATAAAAAAATATTAATTTGTGCACGATATGTACATGTGCAATTTTCATTTCGTGTTGGCAATAAGCATCAAATCACAATCAACGTGCGACCCTGCGCCAAAGTCGGTGTAACCACCTCACACCAAACTGAGCAAGCCGACATATTAGGCCTCATGCATAAAAAGTGAGCTTAAGCTCCGACTCGAGTTTCAGTACAAATTTTTAAGTCTGAGCTCACTTCATCAGCGCAAAAACTGAGTCTGAGCTTGAGCTCACTTTTTATGCATAAGGCCAATTGTTTCCCAAATTTAGTTTACGTTCATAACACCGACCTTAAATATGTAACTGTAAACGTTTTGGCCAAATATGATGACTTAGCGCGCCAAGAATTATAAAGGGACACGCTTACAATATAGTGTATGTGCGAACAATAGGTTGTTTCATACTAATCTTCTTATGACTGGTAGAATGTTGCCATAAAGGATGTTGCCACGCCAAGTGATTCGCTCTCCTATTCCTGATTCGCTCTCTCATTCGTAATTGCCGCCCGAATTACGAACCGAATCACGTAATCCGTCCATAAAAAATTTTGAGAGCGAATCACTTCCTTTGTAGGTGATTCAGATCAAATTACCATGCGAATCACGAAGAAATCGTTGTCTTTTCTAATTTTTATCGGAAATTTATCGAATTCAGCTGTCAGAGCAAAAGAGAATAGAAAAACCCAAAGCAAAGGGAGGAAATTAAGGGGAAAAAATAAAAAAAACAAGAATGAACTCTCAAAGCCAATTAAGAATGTCCCGTGTAAGCTGGATGATTCGCCGTTCGTAATTAAGAGAGCGAAACGCGTGATTCGTTTCGCGTGGAAACGCCGTTATTCGCAAAAAAAATTTTTTTTTTTAAATACGATACGATACTGGGGTTCATGTACTCGATTCCAAAAAATATCGTTGTAAAACTATCGAGTAAAAAATATCGGCATCGAATGGCAAAAGTATCGATATGGTATCGTATCGTATCGAAATTCGTGTCCCTACCAGAGGGTGTCTCTATAATATCTTACGCTGACGATTGCTCGATCATGGCGACTGGAAATGGAATTGATGACTTGTGCTCGAAAGTAAACGGTAACCTCTCCGAACTTTCTCGCTTCTTCACTGAAAAGAACCTTGCCTTCTCTCCGACAAAATCCTCGGCAACCCTTTTTACCACCTGGACGAAAGAGGTCAGACTGCAACTGGGTTTTCACGTCGATGGCGAACCAATTCCGAGGGTGAACAACCCGAAAATCCTCGGAGTCACCTTAGACAGTCTGCTTTCTTTCTCGGCACACACAATCGCAATTGTCAATAGAGTACAGAGCCGCAACAAGGTCCTCAAGTCGCTAGCCGGCAGCACCTGGAGAAAAGACAAAGAAACGTTGTTTGCAACATACAAGGCAATTGGCCGGCCGGTTCTAAACGGTGCAGCGCCCGTGTGGTCACCTGGGACTAGTCGGACTCAGTGGATGAAGCTACAGACGGTACAGAACACTGCACTACGGACAGCGACTGGATGTCTTCTGATGTCACCTGAACACCACCTACATGACGAGGCAAAAATGCTCCCAATCAGGGAGCACAATACAATGATCTGCAAGCAGTTCCTGGCAGGGAGCCATAGACGTGGTCACCCTAACAGGCAATTGCATGCAGAGGAGCCCTCGCCAAGGCATGTCAGAAGGCATCTATACGAACTGACTGACGAAGTCCAGAGGTACATAAAGCAACCTCTGGACCCGGCTGCTTACCGACAGACATTGAACGACATTCAGAGGGAATCAGTCTTAAGTTATGTAGACCCCCGCCTTGTGAATGCCGTTCTAGGAACACAAGGACCACAATAGCCCAACTGCGCTCTGGCTACTACAGCAGGTTGAACTCATACCTGAACAGACTGGATACAGATGTGCCAAACGTATCTCCGGCATGCGGATAGTCACCCCATGACTCGAAACATCTCTTCGCATGCCCGGACAACACCACACAATTATCGCCTCTGCCCCTGTGGATTGGCCCCATAGAGGCTGCACGCCTTCCGTTAGTTGAGCTTGACGACAACGACTGAGATACCAACCGATCTGGGCGGGGTTGTTGTAGCCGCTACAACAACAACAACGGTTTAGAGATACTGATGAACTGGTTCTTGTACCGGTTTATGTTTATTCTAAGTGGCTGAAACCACTTAACTGAACCGCATCGATTTTTGGGGCGGTTCTCAGCCCTGATTTATACCGCCTGAAATTATTAATGATGGTTCCCTTTTGTGAACCAAACTTGCAGCTTAGTAGGCGATGTGATTTTGATTGAAGAGTAGTCGAAAAAGTCGTGCTTGAACTCGGCTGCGTTGAGAAATATGTCCATTTAGTTGAATTTTTTCATGATTCTTTTTCCTGACAAACAGCGTTTTTCATTAATTAATTCTGACAAATACATTTTTGTGTGATTTGAAATCCTTTGATTTACCTTTTTATTAGTTCAGAAAAGAGGTGAACTTGCGTCGCAAAAAAGTAGCATATAAATGCAAAACAAAATCGATTGTGTAAGCTGCACAATTTTCCGAATGTTAGGACATCACCTCAAATAGTGTTCCCGGTAGTCGTAAATGTCAACGGTAGTATCAGTTCCGTTTGCATGTAATTCGAAATAAATATTACATATTTTAAATTTTGACGATACGTTACACAGTTCCATTCGACCGTAATGAGTGCGAACGAGCGAGCTATCTGATCATACGTTAACATATGCTTGTATGCGTATAATTGACGTTAACAATCAAGGCGAATTGATATAAGGTGGTGTTGCTAGAACAGCTGTTTTGATTCGCCTCGGCACACATGTGTCAAAACTTCTTATGAGTGAGTGAAAAGGTAAGAGTGTTGGAACTTGCTGTCCCTCTTCTTCCTTGAGCGAAGAATAGCTGAAATTTGACATTCGTGTACCTAAAGCAAAAACAAAATACGTGTAAGTCTTAGTTTTTGTACTACCGCCACCACCTTATATGAATTCGCCTTGTTAACAATATTTCAACGAATATTTTAAAAATAAACGCAAAAACAACAACTTCAACGTCTGAAAAGAAGTACAAATACGAATGATAAGAGTCTTACATTCATCACAGCAAGACACGACTTGTGACGAGTAAATCTGAAGGTACATACAAGGGGGTTGCATGAGTTAACTCATGAATTAACTCGAGTCTAGAGCCGCTATTATAGCTATTGCCTTCCGTGCTCTGTCCTCAATATTATATACCTATTTTAGCTACCAATATATATTGGTATATTGTTGTAAACGTCCTTGATGTATAAGGTTTAGATTGAAACTAGTTACTGTAGTTATTGTTATGTGAGTTCACAGCGGCGATAGACTCGAGTTAATTCATGAGTTAACTCATGCAACCCTCTAGTACATACCTTTAATTTCTGCTGAATTGCGTTGATCCGTTAGTCGCGACGTTAACAAAATTTGCTGTTACACACCTTGCTTTGTGCCGCACAATTTTTTTTTTTTAAATACAGCTGTTAAGTGAATCGTAACAAAATGTGGCGAATCGTAATCTTCCACTTTTTGTTCTCTTTCTTTCGTTATTTCTTCCGCACCCAACTTCAACCTGTAACGCCCTGTCAAAAATTAAAATTTTATTTGCTCGGCGTTAGCGCCGCGTTATTGTGGGATGCTTTATACAAATTGTATGGGAATGAGGATTTTTGAGGGACACGGCAGTATCTTTGCACATGTTTGTTGTGTTCAATTCGTAACAAACTCCAAAATTTGAATCAGTGCCAAATTTCATTGGCGTAACGGCAGGTAAAATTATAAACCGTTTCGTTGCGCCACGATTCCGCGCCGTTGATAATGATATGATAGATTGGCTCTTACACAATATGTCAGTGTTTGACCGAGCTTCTCCTCCGATTTGTGGCGTGCGCGCTGATGTTGTCATACAAAGGGGACGGCATACAGTTTTACGCAGCCTCCGAATGGCCATTATATTTTTATGAGAAGCTAATTTTTATGGTGGAAATACACTCGGAGTTTTGGCATTGCCTGCCGAAGGGCTATTAGAAAAAGCTTAAATTTTTTTTTTTTTTGATGTTGGTCGGAAACTGGGCTCGAACCCATTCTGCGGAATCGTAGTGCGCACTTCTAACCACTGCACCACAGCGGCCGCCGTTAGGTCTATTATAACCAGAGTTTAACGCATTATTCAGTGAAATATTCAGTGAAAGAAATCTCAGAAAGTACTCCCGACTTCGATCTCGACGTGCAATTTATTAACCGTGCTTGGAAATAAAGTACGTTCTGTTGGCGGTTTACAGCCGAACGAAAGGCGTAGCGCGTTTATGGTTAGACGAGGCCGATATAAAATTAAGTGAAGAAGCGGTAATCCTACTAATATTATAAATGTGAAAGTGTGTGAGAGAGTGAGTATGTCTGCTGCTCTTCAGGCTAAAACGCCTTAATATTTTTCAATGAAATTTAACAGACAGATAGACTATGACCGGAAATATATATTATGATATATATTAGGATATATTCTTAATAGAGTTGCCACCTTCTTCAAAAGTTAGAGTTAATTAATTAAAAAGTGTCAAATGAAAAAGGGTTCAAAGCTATTTATTTCGAAAATATTTGTTAAGAGAGAACGATTACGGAAATATCCTTTAAGAGAGTAAGCACCTGTTAATAATGTTAAAATCAGTTAATTCAAACGGGAGAGGTTTAAGAAAGCTTTATTTCAAAAATATTTTTAAATGGGGCTGCCCTCTGCTTAGAAATTTTAAATCAATTTGATTAACAAGTTAAATTAAATATTTGGATACGAGCTGCAATATCCGGCGTTGCCAGGGGACATTTCAAAAACAATAAAGCAATAATTAAATTATTTTAATTCTTTTAAAATTTTTTATGGTATTCTTGTGATGTCAAATAGGCAATTCATATTACAAAATTTTGTGAGCTATTTGATTCACATATACGGACTATTTTGTACTGGTAACTTATAAAGAGTAATTTTTTCTGAATGAAAGGTATCCTACGATCCAGATAACTTGTATGAAAAAGCTTGTTATGATCGGTTGAGTAGTTAAGGCTTGAAAGCGTAAGAAACAAACAAACTCGCTGTCGCATTTATATTAGTTAAAACATGATACGATATAAACTTCACGGCTATTAGCGGTGTTACACCCTTTCGTCTATACTTAACCCCACATAGTCTATAACATGCAACAAATTAAGTATTTCCCATGTACAAAATTTGACTAAGATGCATGCGGCTTATGGATTTAATGTCATAACTGGTTATAAAATTCATATCATCATAATTATCTTCTCGCCAGTACTCTAGCAGAAAATACTTCCAGAGATATAGTGGTCCAATATCGCCCATTGGTCACCATAAGTACGTGATTGCCTTTATATATGTATGTATATCCATACCAAGTTCTAGTACTCTAGCACAAATACTTCCAGAGATATTTAGTAAGAAAAATTCAATTTGTATGGAAGTTGCCACGCCCCCTTCTCTTATATCGCCCATTTTTCTCCGTGAGTATGTGGTTGTTTTATATATCTCCATACCAAGTTCTAGTACTCTAGCACAAATACTAGCAGATGTATGCAGAATGAAAAATTCTCTTTGTTAGGGAGGTGCCCCGGCCCCTTCCCCGATAACGCCCACTTTTCTCTATTGGTATGTGATTGAGTTCATACATCTCCATACAAAGTTCCAGTACTCTAGCACAAATTCTTTCAGACATATGCAGTATGAAAAATTCCCTTTTTGTGGGAGGTGCCACACCCATTTGTCTAATCGGGATAAATGCTAACATATTTTTTAAGTTGGGCAAAATAACCCCGGTGTGCAAAACTTCGTGATTATCGGTTGAGTAGTTAAAACGTGAAAGCGTAACAAATAAACATATTGGCCCGTAGCTATAGTCAACATAAAGTCGACTCTAAAGTTAAAAGCAGCTTTTTATGACAAATATCCCATTGAAAATTATTTCAAAAAGCTGATTTTAACTTTAGAGTCGACTTTATGTTGACTACAACTACGGGCCATTGCATTTATAATATTAGTAAGGATAGGCATAAAAGGAGAGGTGTTTAAGAAAGTTTAATTTCAAAAATATTTTTAAAAGGGCTGCCACCTGTTAAAAAATTTGAGACCAATTTAATTAACAAGTTAAATAAAATATTTTAACATGGGTATTGAAGGAGAGAGGATTTAAAAAAAGCTGTATCTATTTCGAAAATATTTTTGACAAGGTTGCCACCAGGTTAGGAATTTAAAATCATTTAATTGACAAGTTAATGAAATAATACTAATGTAATTAATGTGAAGATTTGTGAGTGAGTGTGTGGGTATGTTTGTTGCTCTTTCCTCAGATAAAATTTAGCATAGAGGTAGCTTACGACCTGGAATAAGATATAGCATATTTTTCGTAGAGGGCTGCTACCTGCTTAAAAGTTGTATTATATTCGAAACTAAAAATTGTATAAAATTTTGCAGTATGGATGCCAAACGAAAGAAATTTAAAAACGTTTTAGTACGAAGACATTTTGAATAAGATTGCCACCTTTTTAAATTTGTTAAATTAAATTTTATTAACTAGTTAAATGAAGTATTACAATATCGAAGGCAAACGAATGAGATTTAAGAAAGCGTAAATTTTAAAACATTTTGAAGAGAGTTAAGTAAAGCACTACAGTATGGATGTCGATCGAGAGAGGTATGAGAAAGCTTTGCTTCGTAAATATTTTTATGGAGAGTTGCAACCTGTTTAAAAGTCAATTTAAATTAAATCAATAAATTAATTAAACACCAAAAAATGATGTCAAGTCAACGAAAATATTTTAAAAGGCGTTGCCCCCTTTTCAAAAGTTTAATGAAATTTAACCAGTTACTGTAGTGAAATATAGCAATATGGACATCAAAGGAAAAAATTTTTATTCCGATAATATCTTGAAGAGGTTTACCACCTGTTTAAACGTTCAATTCAATTTAATGAAATACTACAATATGCATGTCAACCAATCGCTATATAAGAAATCTTCATTACGAAATCAGTTTTGAAGAGGGCGTCTGTCACCTGTTTAAAAAATCAAATTCAATTTAAGTCAGCATTTGCAAATTGCAAAATCTTCTGGCTTTACAGAATTGCAAAATCTTTATATTTTGTTTTTTTTCGATAAAGTACGCATATCCGTTAAATTTAGATTTCTATATTTTCGGTCAAAAATAATAGTTATTTTGGATTTTTTTTTATGACCGTTTTAAATCTTTTGCGATCTAGACAGTTAAGTCTAAAAATAACAGTTATAATATGATCGAAAATTTCAAAATAAAGAATAACGATCAAAAATGTATAGAAAAAATCAAAATCCAAAAATCTCTTACAAATAATCTTGAAAAAAAATAAAAATCACAAAATAACGGGTAAATTAGATAGAAATCCTATTTTAAATTTAAGTTTTTATTATAAAGATTATAACCCCTACGGTCCCGCCTTTACAGCAAAGATTTACCACCTTTCCCAAATTTCAATCTATTTGTGCCGCTTAAACTAAATGAAATATAACAATGAGACATTGTTATTGTTCATGTGTCTTGCACCCACAGGAATGCATCTCTGTGCAACTTCAATCATACAAGCATCCCTGTGGAAATGGTTAGAAAAGCAACGGAGGAACCTTCTATTCGATCAACACGACAGCAGCAAACAAATACCTCTTACCAACTAAGTATCGAAAGTAATTAATTAATTTGCATACTTGCGACTGAATTACATTCTAATTTCATTAACTCTCTGTTGATTCAAATTTCCATTCATTTCACTTTGTTAAATACAATAATTCATTCATTCAATTTGTTACTTAAACTCATTCAGATTCCCATTCAACTCTTTCGCTCAAATTAAATTCATATAATTTTTATATTAATACATATTGTAAGTTTTAAGCAGTTCATTAAATAAATTGTTAACCTATTTACAAAAGCAACCCTAGCTTTTAACAGTTATGAAACAAAAATGTTTATTCAGACACGTTTTTTAAAAGAATTGCCGCCTATAAAAATTAAAAAAAAATGAAAGTAGTATAAAGACTACCTATGAAATGCAATTTTGTTTACACAAATATGCCAATTTAGTTGAAACTCGACGAATTGACCATGTTCTGCCATCTCGAGACAATCAGCAATTTTTTAAATCAAATTTATTAGTTTCGGTGATATAATTTATTTCCTGTTTTGTTACATTTGAAATCATAACGTTAAGCCGAAAGAAGAATTCTATTTGGTAAGAGTAATAATCCTAAAGCGCGGCCGAAGGCCGCCTACGTAGAAAGAAGTTCTGCGTAAAAATACTGTGGATAGCATACGTTAATAAACAACCGTAATTTTTGCATTTGCCTGTGTTAACATACGCTATCCACAGTATTTTTGCGCAGAAGCGGCCGTAAGCGAGGCGCGACGCGATGCGGGTTGGCGCACGAACGCGGACCGCCGCGATGCTACGAAAACTAAATGCTTGAAATAGCAATAAAGTCAATTGATTTTATTTCCCTTTTGAAAAGGTAATAACGTCAATTGACCTTATTTCGCATCAGCATGAGAATTAGTGTCAATTGACGTTATTTCCGTTGATCTTGTTACCTGTCACCGTTAGGTTACTTACCCACATTTGCCGTTTTCACTAACAATTGTGTGATTCTCTAACTCTTTCTTGACAACGAAAAACAGCTGATTATTGATTTTTATTTAAACTGATGAAATGTGGCAGAAATGTCGAGGTAAATGTCAAATATGCGAAATAAACAAAGAGGAATATAGAACGGAATATAAAACGGTAATTGTGCAGTTTATGGTCCCCACCGAAAATTGATCCAAAATAATCTAAAGGGGTATCAACCGACGCGTATTACTGCCAGTATTAAGAATCCGAAGGTGGATATACGGTTGTTTATTCTCTACACCGTGCTTTTCTATTATCAATAAATTGGCAACACCAAGCACGTCCATGTTTTTATAACAACTAGCGGAATAGAGACACGCGTTTTGTGTACATATTTTTAAACCTAATATTGCTTTAATTCCCTAAGTTTCGTGTTGTTTTGTTACTAATTCAATTAAAGTAAGTTATAATGAACGACTAGATATCAAAATGTTACTACGTTTATACGTAAGCTATTTGCAAATAAAAATAATTGCAAAAACCTAGCTCACTGTTTATACTATGGTGAAATTTTCTTATTCAATGTTGCCTGGTTATAAAAAAAGCATCGAAAAAGAAAATAAACCTAAATTTGGCAACATTTTGCACTTATTTGCAAATAATACCACTAATCAATACTTATTTGCGTGACTTAGTTATTTGCAAATAAAAATTATTTTACAAATTGTTATTTCCAAATATTACGTGCGTATGAACGTATTATGTGTTTATTTAATGCATTTATTAACGTGAATTTAGTACTAACAAAGTGAACTAAAGGAAACGGTTTTTACGAATAACTTTTGAACGGTTAAAAAAATCTATCTTCGCTTTCGGATTCTTAATAATGGCAGTAATACACGTCGTTTGATACCCCTTTTGGTTAATTTTGATCAATTTTCGGTAAGGACCATAAGCTGCAACAGTACCAAATACACAATAAAAAAAGCTTAACAAGCAAACTGAGATGCCACAAAAATAAGTGTTATCAAACAGCTGACTGTTTTTGTTGACAGTAAACAATGACAAATATTTTTAAAGATGTTATAGAATCACTTAATAGCAAACAAGTTGTTAACTACACCTTTTCAAGTTTATAGCGAGAAAATACAAATTAATAATGAGAAATATTAATTCATATTAAGAAAAAACAAATTGATAATAAGAAATGTAAATTCATAATGAGAAAATATATATTGATAATGAGAAATGTAAGTTCATAATGAGAAAATACAAATTGATAATGAAAAATCTAAATTTATTATGAGAAAATATAAATTAATAATGAGAAATTTAAGTTCATAATGAGAATATATAAATTAATAATGAGAAAACGTAAATTGATATTGAGAAAATTTAAATTGATAATGTGAAAACGTAAAACGTGTTTGAATTAAACCATTTTTTTGTTTAAGAAGGCTTGATTGAAATTAAAAAATTATAAAATATTCAGATCAAAATTTCGATACCTTCGGAATTGGACACTCATATCTATACTACATCTATACTATCTATCTATACTAATTATATAAAGAGAAGTCCCTTTTTTTGTAACAGGTAATCTCGCGAACGGCTGCACCGGTTTTCATGAAATTTTGTATATAAATAGCACCATGTTTTCGGCAAAAAAATTTAATTTTTTCCGGTAAATGGACCAGGGACCGATCCATTCGAAAAAATCTTATTATGGTCCGATTTGCTTAAAATTTGGTAGGTAGGTAGCTTTTTGCTTAAATTAGCATATAGGGTCCTCTTTGTTCCGGGAAGTGGACCAGGGACCGATCCATTCGAAAAAAATCTTATTTATGATCCGATTTGCCGAAAATTTGGTACGTAGGTAGCTTTTTGCCTAGATTAGCATATAGGATTCTTTTTTTTTCCAGGAAGTGGACCAGGGACCGGTCTATTCAAAAAAATCGTATTTGTCGTCCGATTTGCTTAAAATTTGGTAGGTTTTTGCCTAGATTAGCATATAGCATCCTATTTTTTCGGAAAGTGGACCAGGGTCCAGTCTGTTCAAAAAAATCGAATTTATGGTCCGAGGTACTTAAAATTTGGTACGCAGGTAGCTTTTTGCCTGAATTAGCATATAGGATCCGTTTTTCCCAGGAAGTGGACCAAGGACCGGTGTATTCGAAAAAATCATACTTGTGGTCCGATTTGTTTAAAATTTGGTACGTAGGTAGGTTTTTGCCTAGATTAGCATATAGGATCATTTTTTCCGGGAA
>JAPVRG010228201.1:0-13117 GCA_029783565.1 Rhagoletis cerasi | reverse complement strand
GGGTTTGAAAATTTTTTATTTTTATTTGAGCTTTATTTAGGCGGGTTGCCACGTGTTTAAAATATCAAATTCAACTTAATGCATCAGTTAATTCAAATTGTACGTTGCACAATGTCAGACGAATAATTTTTAAGATTTTAGTGAGAACATAATTTTGAAGAGGGTTGCCACCAGTTTGAAAATCCGAATTTAGTTAACTCATACCCAAGTGATATGAAATATTAAGATATGATTGTGCAACGAAAGAGCGTTGAGAAAGATTTAGTCAGAAATTTTTTTTTTTATTAGGGTTAACTTTAAAGAGCTTTGCTTGTGGATGTGCAATAAGGTTTTATTTTTTGAAGTTAGAACTTTTTTAGCGGTACAGGCTGATTTGAAATTTGATGAAATGAAAACCCGACACCGTGCAAAACGTCCACATGGCAAAACGTCCACATGGCAAAACCTCCAAACGACACACGGATTGCCTATAACCCTGACTATCATTTGGATTTTTTAGGGTTTTGAAGAGAGTTGCCACCTGTTTAAAAAGTTAAATTCAATTTTGGCAGGCTCACTAGCTAATCAGAAATGACCTAAATAATTATGTCATAAGTATCTAGCACGACTGTCCCGGTAACCCTGTATACATACATATATTGCTACAGCATGCTTCTTCTGCAGCTTCCGAGCAACGATTATGTTGAAGCTTTTGTTTTGCGTTGCAATTTGCTTAGCTAAGCTGGCTGTTGCTTCTACTTTTTTGTAAATTTGGTTTTTCGTTTTTGCCATCTCGAATCGTGCACAGTTGCTTAGTACACCGACAACAACAACACACTCACTTATAGTTGTACTTAGTATAAGTAGTTGCATGTTGCATATAGCATATTGCCCGTAGCACACATTTCCTTGTTGCATATGATTTCAGTGGTTACTTGGTTGTTGTTGTTGTTGTTATGTTGTTGCGCAATAACCCGAAAAATCGTCTCAAGTTTATTGCTACCCGATTACAGCGAGTAATTTAAGTTATTTGTTGTTGCAGTGCCTGTTGCACTTATAGAGTTGCCATCAGCTGAGCTGCCTTGTTGTTGCTGTTGCTCTCATGGCTTCTTGCTGTCGTCAATCGTTGTATTTTGTTGTGTATTTGTGTGTGTTGTCTTGTCGGTAATTTTGCCAACCACCGCTGTTATGTAGCTGATCATTAATGTTGTTGTTATTGTTATTGTTGTTGTTACTGAAGCAACTATTATTAGTGTAATTTTATTCTTTACTGCTTTTTACTTAAAAGTTTTACGTCTACGTACTACCGTTGCTGCTGATACGCTACTTAATATTGCTGCTTTTGTTTTTGTTGCTGCGACTGCCGTAACAACTATTAGTGTTTAGTAATAGACATTTAACGGGACACGATAATTGGGTTTTACTTTACCTACTTGAGGAGTAGCATGCTTACAAAAACATTTTAAAAAATTAAAATTTTATGAGGCAAGATCTACTTAAGAAGCAAAGCTGCACATTAATGCGTACGTGCTGATACATACATGCATATAAAACTAACTACATACCAAGCCATGCAAAGGAAGCACATGCAATACATTCATACATATATACGCATAAATCTGTTCATTCATACTTTTGAAAAGACTTGTCAGACTTCAACTACTAATGTTAGCCATTTAGTTCGGAATTTAAGCTTCATTTTTTAATGATACATAAACAGGGTTGCCAAGTCAGAAACCCAAAAAAAATGAACACGTTTTGTTTGGCTTGGCAATGAAAGGCGGGTAGGAGAAGAGGGGTTGAGGGCGGAGTCCATGGTGTTTTTTTATTATGACAAACTAAAAACTAGGCCGGAAAAAAAACCGGGCACCTGGTAACTCTGTACATAAATTGTGATAAATTTATATTTTTATTTAAAAAGTTTAAATTAGGTTGGAGGTAAGGTAAAGCTGGACGAGGGATTCTATGGAAGAAAATCTTAACAATTAAAAAAATATATATCTAATCTCTTCTAACAGTGGATAACAGTTGGCAGTGCCAGAGGTGCACTCCATGCCAAAATAAATTTCTGAACAAATGGCGATCGTAACGGACAAACTGGGTGTAAACTTAAACGGCCACAGCGTTCAACAAAACAGGTAAGGTTCTGTAGTGAATGAGGTGGACTTTGGTCCAAATGGCCTTCCCAGCAACCCGACGACATGGATGTCGACCTGGCTAACCTGAACTTCCGTTCAAATTTCAATGCCATCCTGGTGCCCACAGACGAGCAGAAAGCGCTTCTATCGTCACATCCAGTGGATACTAATACTACTTCTAGAAAGGTAACTGCAGCAGATAAAACGCGCTACAAATTCCACCCCTCCAGGGGGTCAGCAAAAGCGATGCCAAACGGGTAGTCATTCTTCTAATGGCAAAAGTAAAAGCCATATGGCGTTGCTGACTGACAGTAAGAAAAAGAGAAACCGCTGTGCAAATATCACGTTCACTCCTGTGGAAAACTGTCCTAAAAGGAAACCAGGTTCAACTGATGAAAGGCCACACGTGCGACCAACGGAACCTAAATCCAAGGTAACCTTTGCCGAGGTCATAAATGCACCGACTTTCGTCGCTAGACCAACTCCAGACCATGCAGGTGGCCATGTTGGAAAAGGTGAGGCAGTAGCGAAAAGGCTCCGTGAAGCCCAAGTTAGGCGGCTGCATTTTCCGTGCGGGACGGATGGCGATTGGTTGCGGGGACGCGGAAACGCTGGAGTGGCTGCGTAAGATCGCGCCAACTTTTAAACCTTAGAGGGGCGCCCAATGTCGGTAACCAATGCTGCTGATGTGCCTTAACCCAGGGTCTTTCTTGGTTGTTTTCCGGATCCATTAACCACTCTAGTGGACAGTGTTTTTGGCTTTGTTGAGGGTCAAAGCGTGGGGATGCGTCGGAAGCTGGAGGGCGCTCAACAGGGCTGCAAGCTTGGAATGGAATGGAATGGAATGGAATTGTGGGTGGCTGGAAAAACCAAGAACAAATTTGTCCAGGCAATTAGGCAGTATTGTTCATTGTACTTAATGCCAAGAGACAGGATTTAGATGAAAGGGATGTGTAGGTGGGGGTGGGAGTTCATTGCTTCTCTGCTAACTTACCAGACTCCTTTATGAATTTTAGCAGTTTGTTGAGGGAAAGAGAATGTACGTCGTCCATTCTCGGTACATCCGACCCAAAAATTTATCATCTGAGTCTGGCGAAGGCCGGACAGCGGCAGAGAAAATGTTCTGTACTATTCTTGTCCTCCAAACACGATGTACACAGTGGATCGTCGATGATGCCTATGGTGGCCATATGTCGTCCCCATGGATTGTGGCCCGTAATCAGTCCTACCAGAGCTCGTAGATCACTCCTTTGTCTGAGAAGAAATTTTGCTACCGCCCTGTCAGGCCTTTTCATGAAACATTTCGTTTTATTTTGTAGATGTCAATAGTGCGGCAACGGCTCTCATGAGTTATGCTTGGCCCTAAAATTGGCTCCGGTCCGATTGGGCGCTCCAGAGAACCGCAGTTCACCAATTCATCAGCTAGTTCGTTACCTTGAACACCGAAGTGTCTTGGCAAGCTCACTCTAGCTGTTAACCTGCTAGTCGTCAGACCCGAAGGAAATTGCGTCTTTCAAAGCAGTTCCACTATCTTCTGCCACACAAGGAAAAAGCACCGAAGCGCAAACCTGTTGCTCAAAGGATGCACCCACTACTCTTCGAAGGGTGAGGCAGTAGTAAAAGCAAAAAACCCTGTCCAAGAGCTTGCAGTGCAGACCCTTCAAGTTCCAAAAAAAACAAAGGGCTTTGTGGTCCAAAGTCTCTTCCGTTCTCCGCCATATTTGAATTGGAGACAAGGTCGAAGGGAGGTAACGATGAAGGAGAAGACAATCATGGCCACAAATAGGAGGGAGATCGTAGGCCCAGGCACATCAACAGAACCTCCATCAGGCAAAGGCGGCCTGGGACGTCTTATGCAATAAGTTTAAAACAGAGCACGTGGGTTTTCGCCAGGGCTATTAAAGGCCTTAAGGACTGTATTGGTAGGATGGTTGATGACACCACACACTGCAGGCCCAGAGCGGCGTAATAATATGTAAGCAACAGTTTTCCATTTAAGAGTTGGTACATGTACAGGATCTACATAGTTGCTGTATGGACTAAAGGACCCATTCAAATCGAAGCTTACCTCCCACGTGATGACAGTAACACAAAGGAAGTAATAGCCCTAGAGGAGTGCTGCAGTAGCAGAAAGCTGAAACTAATAAAGAGCTGCGACTGCAGCGCCCATCACTGTGTATAGGGTAGCTCTGACACCAATTCTAAAGGTGAGTCATTCCTTGAATTTATTACTAAGAACAACTTGTTTATTCTTAAACGGGGTGACGGGACGAGGTTTGTTAATGATGTATGAGGAGCGGTTCTAGATTTGACAATTTTCTCAACTAGCCTGTCGAACTTTACCTAAAACTGGCATATCTCAATTGATGTAGCTATATCAGACTATCGGCATTATATGTAGATTCAATATAGAAGCTCAAAATTTAACTAACCAGGTAAATATGTAGAAATTCCAGAAAAACACACTGGGAATCCGTCCGTCTCTGTATGGAGAGGAAAGTGAGTAGTTCTGCGGCGCCAATTACATCCATCTACGAACTTGAGGACGAGGCGAGACAATTCCAAGATGTCCTCAAACTAGCTTTTGAAATGAGCTGCCCACTAAGAACCAAGAAGTCTCAAAGGGTTGCCCTTGGTGGAGCGATAATCCCTAGAGCCCTGACCGCCTACAAGTCAGTCCCAACCGCTTAAAACTGCGAGTTCAGAGGATTAAACACTTAAAGACCTCGCCTGGGTAGCGCCAAGTATAAATTAGTTGGAAATCATGCATACATACATATGTAGTACACACTTGGGTATTTATTTTCGTTGAAACAAATAAATTCGCAAGTGAAAGTGATGCATTTGAGAACTGAGGATATCAGAATCACTGACCTGCAATCAGTGCGAAAATCACGCAGGTGCTGAGGTAATGCTACATATTTCGCTATATAGCTAACAGGGTGCATATGTATCCATATATCCATATATACATATACTATATAGATACATATGTACTTATGTATATATAAAATGCAAAAAACTTCACCATATCCATGCATTAATTTGCTAAAAAGCTTCCTTCATTGTATGTGGACAGTATTCAAAATACGTACATCTGTATATGTATATGTATATCGTATTTAAGTGCGATATGCTCTATGCTTCCTACATGCAACGGTTCAACACACATGCACACATGTCTGCTGCAACACCCAATCGTTTTACGCGTGGGCGCATACAAATCTGAAAGAGTCACATGAATGTTCTTACTGCAACCAGCAGCCTGTGCCAACGGCCACAGACCCAACCATGCATTGAGCTGAAATTTCGCTGAAAGTGCAAAAAGTGTAAGGCAATGCGCACACAAACATATGTACAGCCGTACATGCACTCATATACCCACAGCTACACCCACACTAATGCAGTGCAATGCAAAGGAAAATAAAATACATAGCTTGAAAACCACCAAAGAATGCTGCGGATGCGCCTGTCGGTTGGATTTTATGACCACCAGCAGCCAATGCGCCAACAATAAAGTTGCTGCCAACATTCTCGGTACACAAGTACTCGTACATGCTTTCGCAGCCAGCACCAACAACGCCTCAATGTTTGGGCTTTGGCGCACATTGTTTTTGGCATGTGGAGGTGGCGCAGCGGTGGCACGGCAATAACGCCGAAACATTATAAATATTAAGATATATACACTTATATATATTTTTGCCAAGGTCCATATATATCCACGTTTGTGTGTGTATAAGTTTTTTTCTGTACTCGCGTTGGCGCATGCTGCATACGGCACTTGCTTTTGTATCGGATTTTACCAGAGACTATCCCGCGATTTTCCCGCGAATTTTATGCAATACTTTACTTCTTTTTTTTTTTTGTTTGTTGTTATTTAAGCTGTTGCATGTTGCTGCAGCTACGCGAGAAGCGGTCAGCCGCATTAATAATTAAGTTGCTATAAATTTCACAACACCAACGCACCAAAAAAAAGGGATTCAGCGTTAGTGTTGCTTGACGACATACATATATATATACATTAGGATGGTCCAAAAATTCCTGCGCGGGGAAAAAAGTTTAAAATGTTAAGCTCTCACCGCCTAGGATTTTTCTGAATGGAAAAAAATATTACCTGTAATTTTTCGGTTACAAAAAAATGATATTTAGCACTGCCTAAAAGTCCATGAAATTTTCCATGTACATATTTTATTTAGAGAAAAACACTTTTTCATAGAATTGGTATAGAACTCCCTAAATGAATATTTTTCAATCGGCAAATACTATTTCTATTAAGGAGACTTTAAATAATAACACCCAATGGTTTATTTAACAATTTTTTTATATTAACGATTTTTTATGGGTTCCCCATTGCATTTTTTGGGTTTTCAGGGAACCCATAAAAAATATTTAATATTTAAAAATGTTTAAATAAATATTGGGTATTATTCTCTAAAGTCTTCTGAAGAGCAGCAGAGTTTATCGATTAAAAAATATTGATTTCCAAGGATTCCATACCATTTCTATGAAAAAGTGTTTTTCCCCATATAAAATACATGGAAAACTTCGTGGGCTTTGAAAAAGCTCTAAATTTGATTAAAAAAAACAAAATTACGGGTATTTTTTATTCGATTTAGAAATATTCTTTACACTTTTTTTTGGACCACCCTAATATACAGACTTATATACGTACAAGTATTTTATGTATACATACGTACATTTAGCACTGCTGTTTTACAACTGAATATTTCACAGATTTTCTGGCAGGCGTTGCCATAGCTGAATGAATGCTTTAAAAGGAATTGAAACGAAAACTGGCCCACCTTCATCCCGAAGTCGACATATACAATGTAGTCTAGGTCGCGAAAAAAAACTGTGTAAAACCCACAACCCCAACGCCTAACCAACTGCACTCCCCGTAGTTTGAAAGCTTCAGTAGATTTAAGCACCGAAAATTACCGCCCCAACCACGCCCTAAAAAGCGACAAGGTCGAGTTTGCTTCTGACTCCGTGGCTAACAGGTTGAGATATTTCTTGCAGTGTACGTTTGTTCAAGGCAGGAAACTGCATGCCAGGTGACCTTTCAAGGCAGCAAACAGCCAAACAAACAAGCGGAATTGTTGAGCACCAGAGCTCCGAGTGCAATGATGCATCAAGCTAACTGAGCATGCAAACTGAGCATGATTTGGGATGCCATCGATTGACTCCTTTAGCAGGTTGTGCCATGCAGCATTTGAGAAGTGCATGGGCATTAATAATTTCTTATATGAAATTTTTGCACATGCAGCTTTACACATATTTGTGTATATGTATGTATGTGCTTTATATCCGGTTTGGTATCAGTTGATTGGTGCTATAGCATACCTTAAGGCACTCGGTGGTATTAGTCGCCTAAACATTTATATCACTTGTAAGCTGTTGCCGAGAAATTTCGTTCATGCTCAAGTATGTAGAATGTCGAACCGCCAGACAGCTGTGACATTGGCAGCATCGGAAAAGATCCCGAAGTATTAATATCGTTGAAGTCTTAGCACGACTCTGACTAAAAGAAAAATAAAAAGGCTGCAAAACCTATGAAGAAAAATAAACATGGAAACAGTTTTTCCGCACTAGATGTATAAATAAATTCATCGGTATGTCAGAACAAGAGACACTGCGGCCTAAAAAGAATTTTCTTTCCAAGACACCCTCGGCTTCCATATGAATCCTAAAAGTGCCTTAGTAGTTTTTTAAGGGTTTGGTCAATGGAGCTTTGAAGTTCGTTAACCTTTGTGTAGCCAAGGCTGTACCGTCACAAAGGCAGACTCTCCGATAACACCTATTCGGTGCATACGAATTCATATTTGGTTCTGGCCCGTTAGGCACCCAGAGAGTAGCCAGATGTCGCTTCTGTTTAATTGAATAACTTCGGATCTATTGAAAGGGTACTTTTTGCGTTCAGAGTGTACCCACACAGTAATTATGGTACACGAAGAGTACCAACTAAGACCACAGCATGGTGCTGGTCCTAAGAAGGCAGTTGCCTTCGATCCCCCAGTGGCTCGGCTGCAGTACAGTGTTACTATATTTTTGCTGCTCGAATTAGAAGGGTGTTAAAGCAGCTACTAACAAGTTTGGGCTTCATCATCCTGTTTGAGAGGCGCCGGCTGGCTGATTGCCTATCTGAAAATATAGTTAGAAAGGCGCCGTTCAACACCCTTACAATTGCCAAAACTTCAGCCTGGAACACCAAGGGCCATCTGCTGATGGGAATTGCGAGTTTGGTGCCGGATCCACAGGCAACTGCATCTGCTCTGTCATCCATTCTTGAACCGTACGTGTAACAAGGACAGAGAGTCCGTTTGCACAATCTTTGCGATGTGGGATTTTCACTTGAAACTTTCTGCCAAAGTAGATCTCTTTGGTTATGGAGTCAGAAACTCCGCATATTTCCTAATCTGGTATCTTCCTAAGAATACTTGCGAGAAGTTTCTTTATAGAGAATCACTCGTTGGACAATCGAAATTGCCGCCCGCTCGTGGCTGCTGTTTCTTGAACAAAAGTCCATCGTAGAAGCGACCCAAGAGCCGCAGTGCCGCACTATCGACTAGCGAATTTCAAATCACCATTTCTGGGTGACCTAAATGAAGTAGCTCATAGAAACGAAAATTTTATGATCCGTCTGAATTGACTGGCACAATGGCAGTCTGTTGAAGATATGCTACGAATCACCACATCTTGGTGGACCACGAAAATACCCGTGTGCGCGAACGCAGGTGAAAGACCAATGGCATTTTAAACCAAGAAGAAATACGGCAATCGTAGGTCTCTGGACTTGATCCAAGCTGGCAAACGGTTGTTAGGAGCAGAGCAGGTACATAGAGAATAAAAGCTATAGGCGTACGTTTTTGTAATTAATTCCAACCCACAAGCGGTCACAAAACCAGAGATATAAAAAATGAGTGTCCGAATTCCTATATGTGCTTTCCGAAGCTCAATTTTATCCAGAGGAGGATAAGTTTAGAGGAGCCGTACAAATTTTACCCACCACCTGCCCCATTAATCATGAAATAAACCATATAAAATCCAAAGTCCTCAAAAATATCCCGACCTCTCAAAGTAGCCGGATTTAAAACAGAAATTATTTACCCACATAAACTGACTTTAAGTAAATGAATTTCGCTGCTCTAATAATATAGAAGATACAAAACCTTAAGCAGGACTTCTGCGAAAATCTCAATTTATTGTCTCTTTACCAAGGATCCAAAATTGCGTTACATATACGCGAGCGCACACATTCGGCTTTTTTGTCATTTCTCATGTTTCGCGTTGCTTTAATTTCACATTTTCATGGTCCACCATAATTTTAATTGGATTAACATGATTTATACGTTGTTTAGCCTGCAGTCATTTGCCCTCCGTATTAGTTTAAACCACATCAAAACACCTTTGTGACGAGCTGCTCCACACCATTCAGAAGGCTGATCAAGCCGAATCCAAAGCTGTAGCTGAGCTAAAGCTGAAGCTACAGCTAAAACGGCTGGGTGTCAAGCTGCGGAGGTAAAAGTGCTTATTTAATTCCACTACCATTGATTCGAAGTTCGAACTAAACGCGTCATAAAATATTGCTATAAAAAAGGGAAAATGACAAAAATGAACTCATAAATTATCGGCAGAAATCATAACATGCCAACCGCCACACCAAACCAAAAGCCAACAGCCAGCCAACTAACCAAACAGCCAACGTCATCAGCGCACCAAAGAGTCGCAAAGAACGGAAGACCGTCACCGTCGCCATCGTCGCCGTCGACTACACTTCCACTATGTATTGCAGTGGTCTGCGAGGCGTATGGCATTTGCCTTTGGGCGCGCGTTTGGATAACTGCTGCCAGAGCTCACTGCAATGCGCCAAAATCGGCGTTCTGCAATGCCATTGTTAGCTCCAGTTGTTGATGTGCTTAGTGTACCCTGTTGTTGTTATTGCGCCGCTGTTATTGTTGCACACATGTGGCAAATCGCAGCACTCTTGACTTACCTGCGCACCAAACTCGTTGAAGGTTGAAGGCGCAGTTATATACAATGAAGCTACAGAGCGGCTCGGCAACAACGCTCCCCAGCCAAATGGGGCAAGCTTTAAAGTTAAATGGCATCCAAAACTATCAATTGGAAGCACATACTTGCATGCATACCGAGGCGCAAACAATTTGGTGAAATAAAAGTGGGAATATATATGAGAAGAAGAAGAAAAATAAGTTGCCAAATGCGACCAAATGGAGACACAATTGACGGGCGCACACACCAGGCAAATTTTCGTCTGCTCGCGATAATGAAGCACCCAGCGAGTGGCACTTGAAAATCACACGCAGATTTAGTGCAGCTGTGCATGCGGCTATATGTATGTATATCCAAACGTACATTTTCAGTCACATACGTGCAAGCCACTCTGTGGCAATTGAAGTGCAAGAAGCAGCTATTCAAGGCGTTTTGATTTACAATCCCATTTCGATTATAATCGATGGCTTCGCGCATTTGGCATTGGACACTTTCGTACTTAAATTTCAGGTTATGGATTAAGGTGAAGGAAATAAGGAGTGCTTCAAATACTTTTATAGGCACGAGTATATAAATATTGGTGCTTATATCCAGCGAAAAACGATTATGAATTGCCAGCTCTTGGATGCCTGAACGTAGTTTAATATTTGAAGTAGTGTTACTATGAAAATGAGTCAGAAAAAAGGTAGAAAATATTTCACTAACTCCAGTTTTGTCATATTGTCACAGAGCTTTCCATAGTGATAGTATCCGCCCGTCTATAGGGGCCCGGATTTTTCCGAAAATTTAGTTTGAAGATAAAAATATTTGGCTAAGTTGGTAAATTTGATTAAGAAATTAAATAAATAAACATTTTTTTTTGGGGTAGAGGGGGCTTGCCACTTATTTAGTTACGGGCCCGAATTTTTTCTCTACTGCCCTGGATACTTTGTTCTTTGTTCATAGTTGAACGACAATTCATAGTCCTTGCCTTCTGTACCGAAGGGATTCAAGCAATGCTACTTTATGGGAAGATAGAAAGGAGAACTATCTTGACGTCGCCGCTTTTGGCGCATTAGGGTGGTCCAAAAAAAGTATGAAATGTTGAGCTCTCACCCCCTAGAATAATACCCAATTGTTTATATAACCATTTTTAAATATTAACAACTTTTTATGGTTCCCTTAAAAGCCGCAACAAAATAGTTAAATAAACCATTGAGTATTATTCTTTGAAGTGTCCTGAACAGAAAGAGGGTTTGCCGATTGAAAAATATTGATTTTCAAGAATTATATACCATTTCAGCGATAAAGTGTTTTTTTCCCAACATAAAATACATGGAAAACTTCATGGGCTATGGAGCAGTTCTAAATATTACTTCTTTTTAACAAAAAAAGACGTATATTTTTTTCATTTAGAAAAATTCCTAGCTTAACATTTTGTGGTGATTTCGTTTCTTCCAAAAAAATGTTGCCCTTCCATGGTGCAAAATATGTTTGATGTTGCACTCAACCCCGTAAAAGTGCTAGTTTTTGCCACTTACCCTTGTCTAGCTCACGCATTTCATAATATTTTCGTTTTAAGCAGCCTTCTGATTTTCAGGGCAACAATCTCCCCTGACAAAGCTTCAAAGCGCCGAGAATGTGCCTTTTTGGCTTGCTAGAGTACAAAATTTTAAGAAATGAACACAAAATTTTCTAACCGGTTTGCCTTTATTTTACAATCGAACACGGAAAGAGAAAGGGGCAATCAAAAGGCGAAATTTTTTGGTAGAAACTAAATCACCATTAAACTATTTTCCCAGTATGCATTTTTGGACCACCCTATTGTCAATCCTAAGGGCATACGCATACTCGTATATAGTACATACCTGCACGGGCCACACTCAATTTACCTATGAAAGCAACTGACTGTGGATCGACCACACGAAACACCTAACTATAGAAAACCACGAAATTCCTCAGATCAGACGCATACACATCACCTATTTGCATGCGAAGCAGCTCGGTTCTCGAGACACGGGGTAGCTTATTTGAATGTCCAGACGTCAATTTCAAAAGTAATTTTATTACTATATCCGTACCGCGATTTTCGATGTCAAATCAATTCAGAGAGGTAGATGGATGGAGGCCAAGAAAAGTTAGTTTGATATCGAAGTATTCAGTCATTATTCATAACTCTACTCTAACAGCCTGAAAAGTGATATCCTAATGCAGAAGTACTCCGAGAAAAATAGCCACTTTATTCGTCTAAGTTGCTTCTTTTCCGTCCTCTTTCTGGGATAAATATAAGAAACACTTACATATGTCAAGGGTCGGGGAATGTTCTATGTCTTCTTCTTCTTCTTCTTCTTCTTCTTCTTCTTCTTCTTCTTCTTCTTCTTGATTGCCGCTGTAATCCCCTAAGCGATTCTGACCGAGTCCAACAAAGGACGCCAATCTTTTTTACTCTGTGCCAACTGACACCAATTAGAAATGCCAAGAAAAGCCAAGTTCTTCTCCACCTAGTCCTTGCATCGGAGAGGAGACCTTCCGGGTGCAGAAGTACACGCATGTGGGGAAAGTTTTTGATCGCCATTCACCAGGGCGTGGCCAAACAGGATTCTTTTCCGTACGGTTCAAGCATTTATGCAGAGCCAATGTTTTGTTATAAGCAGTAGCTTATTATTTTTCATCGACGACATCGACATTATCGGTAAAAACAAGAGCTACGTCTGTTCTGCCTTCTCGGGATTAGATAGAGAAGCAAAGCGAATGGGTCTGGTGGTGAACGAGGACAAAACGAAGTATCTCCTGTCATCACACAAACAGTCAGAGCATACGCGTCTTGGCACCCACGTCACTGTTGACAGTTACAAGTTTGAAAAAGTAGACAACTTCGTTTATCTGGGAACCAGCATTAACACCTATAATAGTGTCAGCCTTGAAATCCAACGGAGAATCACTCTTGCCAACAAGTGCTACTTTGGACTGAGTAGGCAATTGAGCAGTAAAGTCCTCTCTCGTCGTACAAA
>JAPVRG010228200.1:0-15733 GCA_029783565.1 Rhagoletis cerasi | reverse complement strand
AAAAATGTCGCCTTTTGATTGCCCTTTTCACTTTCCGTGTTCGATTGTAAAATAAAGGCAAACCGGTGAGAAAATTTTGTGTTCGTTTCTTAAAATTTCGCACTCTAGGCAAGGCAAAAAAGGCACATTCTCTGCCCTTTGAAGCTTTGTCAGGGGAGAGTGTTGCCCTGAAAATCAGATGGTTGCTTAAAATGAAAATATTATGAAATGCGTGAGCTAGACAAGAGTAAGTAGGCAAAAACTTGCACTTTTAAGGGGTTGAGTGCAACATCAAACATATTTTGCACCATGGAAGGGCAACATTTTTTGGTAGAAACGAAATCACCATAAGTTATTAATTAAAACTTCAACTAAAAGTCGGCACGGCTAAAAAGCACAAATATAGAGGGTATGCATATCAAAATTTGCAAACAAGTTTTTTTCATATATTCTTGGGACAGTCTATTGTACATACCTCAATCCCTTAAGCAAACGTATCTGGCTTTCGTAGCAGCGCACAAGCTATCTGCACCCACTTTATTTTCGCTCTTCCGAAATTTGTCTTCTCCTCAGCACTATATAGCTATAGCTCTCGGCTTCCGTGGACAACTGAGTATACAAAATCTATTATCGAAGGTCTTATGCGCCGCAATGTATGCTTACATTCATTTCAGCCTTCGGCAGTAGACCAGTCTATGCCTTCATTGTACGTGAAAATTAGTCTGTGGTGAAATTGAGTTCAAGCCAGCAAGTAAGTGACTTATTGTGTGAGAATACATACATACATACATATATACATACATACATGCATACATATGTACAGCTTATTCACGCACATAAATTCAAACACTTTGCTGTGGACTATTGTGGGTGAAAACAATTGCTTTTTTGCGATTGTAGGGCCAGACAGAACTCTCCAGTGCTGCAAAGAGTTATGCGAACTTTTTGCCGATTTTTCTTTTTCCTGAGAAAACCTTGCAATCACGAATGTACCGTTGTATTTAATCTTGCTACCTGAAGCTGCCTGCCCACTGGTAGTGTAAAATTAGAAAGTTTTTAAAGGTTGTATGGTACTGTTTCCCCATTTCATTCCACCACCGCTACTTCCAATTACGAAAATTATTTGCTTACACGAAACTCAAATTGTTACACAAGTACATATGTACATGCCACTGCGTGCATGCATTTACACATACCAACCATTCTGTCGATAATTATACTTTATTAAAGGTCACAGGTTAAAGCTCTTGCCTACCAAAACGTACAAATTGGACACTGACAAACTTTCTTCGCTTTTGGCTTTATATATTTTCCACGCTGCCGAGTCGAGAATTTTGGGGCTAGCGTTTTAACTTAATTACTGAAGAATACCGAAAAGTTGACCCAACTCAGGTTTAGCATACTAATTACATTTGCTTCTCGATTTCAATGCGTGTGTGTGTGTGCGTTTGTACAAAGTGTGTTAACGCTGTGCTACGGGTCGTATTAGTGATACACCGACAACTACGGATTTGGTAACAAAAAGGTGTCAAATGGGAATAATTAAACCAAATAGTCTTCTGTGGTACATGTATGCTTATATGTACATATATAGTATTACATGCGTATATACTTTCCAATGATAATAAAGGTAGGCTTAACTTTAGAAACGAGCTGATAAAAGCGCAGACATCTTTGCAAAGTGTCGCCTGGAGATTAAGCTGGTATTAAATACAAACTCATTCCAGTGTGGGCTATAAATATTCTATAGAGAATTGTGCTTATGGAAGCGGCGTTGATTACTTTTAAGGGAAAATAAAGCAATGTAAAGAGGTTGATAGCGGGAGTTCTACTGCTATGATTGCCATGGGCAACTTAAATAAGAAAGTTGGTTGACATATCTCAATTTTTGCTCGAGTAATCGTGTATACGCGCGGATGTACAGACGGACATGGCTTAAGCGTTTTCTCCCTTCGTTCTGAGCACTTTGGTATATAAATATATGTATTTCGAGCTATCCCTTTAAATCAAATAAAGAAGTGCATTTAATTCAATCGTCCTTGTAACATTGTGCTTCTTAAATATGTTTTAAGCAGGGACGGTAATCATTATGATTTTTAACCTTATCGCTTAAAATTAATAGTTAATACTTGAGTTTTATTTTTCGCTCAACGGAAATAATTATTATTTAATTTTTATTTTTTCGATCACACATAATGATCATTTTTTGATTTTTATTTTTTCGCTCAGAGATAATGATTATTATTGAGTTTTATTTTTCTACTTAAAATTAATGATTATTTATTTTAAACTTAAAAGGCCATAAAGACGCAAGCAACTGAAATTTTGACCTAAAATTTTTATTAGGGTGTGGCTACCTCTGAGGAAGATACGTCGGAAATGATGACGGTTTAGTTTTTGAGTTTTTTGAATGATCAATGTTCTAAAGTGAAAAAATAAAACTCAATAATAATTATTATCTTTGAGCGAAAAATAAAATTCATAAAATAATCCTTATTTTTGATCGAAAAAATAAAAACAAAGTAATAATTATTATCTTTGAGCAAAAAAATAAAACTCAAATATTAATTATTATTTTTAATCTTTATTGGTTAAACTCGAAAAATAAAAATCATTGTAAATTACAGTAGGACGTACGAACCCTAATGCGTGAGTATAGTTAAAATTGTTTTACGACGATTACAACTTGTTGATTTTTTGGTTCAAATTTAAAAAATAATGATTATTTTCGGTCCGTGGTTTTAAGTCTACGGAGCAGGAACAGAAAATAATGATTATTTGCAAATTTTCAATTAAAAAAATCAAAAGCTTTCAAATACTGTTTCGAGCGTATATATGTGCATGTTTTTTCATGTCCTGCATTAATATGACGCGATTCAAACGTTTCTGAGCGATGTTCACATATAAAAATTATAATTAATAATGACATTTTTAATTTTTTGATCAAAAGTAAACCAATTTTTCGAGTGTTATTATTTCTCTCTGAAATAATGATTATTTTGTAAGCTTTATTTATTTGATCAGTAAAGGTCATTGTTTTTTGAGTTTTGCTTTTTTCATCAAAAATAATGATTATTTTTGAGTTTATTTTATTGATCGAAAATAAAACTCATTTCTTGAGCGTTATTTTATCTCTCAGAAATAAAAATGAATTTTTGAGTTAAATTTTTTTTCTGGCAGATGGAAATACTCAGAACGCCACGACGCTTTTTTAAAAGCTTCTAGTAGTAGCACTCAAAAATTGCAACATGCCATGAATAAAAATTTTAGAAGAGACACTTAAAAGGAAAAAACATCTTTTTTTTTATAAAAAAAAAATATTTTAAACAACAAAATTCTTATTAGTACTATAATTGAATTCTTTATTTAAATACAGGGGAAAAATAACTTTAATTTATATATAAAAATATGGTGTGTAAATATGCGTATCAGAAGAAATGACGTTTAGTCACCTTTACTACGATATTAATTTTTTTTTATTCAGTACAAAAATTTTTGAAAAATAAGGTTTTTAATTTTGCGAAGATCTGATTTTTGATCCCTTATAGCACTTGTGATATAAGTTTGCACAAAAAATGTTATATACCATTTAAATAAGAGGAAAAGGCGGACCCATATTTTTACTTTTTTAGTTATTTACCTACAATAATTAAGAAAAATTTTTACCAAAGGCCAATTTCGAACTTCGAAGACCCGTATCTTGATTTCGAAAAGAGGAGAAATAACTTTTTTACTTATGACTCAATCTCTTATAAAAAGTTGGTTTGGTCCAATACCCAGAAAAAAATTGATTTTGCCGTATAGCGTAATGATTACGGTCCCTGCTACGGAGTGATGAAAATGGTCTTTCATTGTCGCATGTTGTTATGGGGAGAGTTACTAGAACGGTAAATAAATTTAATAAATAGATATATAGTTATGTAGGTTTCTTAGTCACGGGAAGTTAGATATTCTCATGAACAGGTTGCCTGAAATTGCAATACCGAGGGATACCATGCATCCGAAGTTTAGGTTTACAAAGAGGTTGAAAATTGATCTGAGTAATAAGAAGAGCTGGGCGGGCATATCCGAGGCATATCGGATAAACCAAAATATAATTACCTGGTATACTGATGGCTCATCGACCGAAGAGGGTACCGGGATAGGGGTAGTTGGACCGAGGCTCAGATACTCGGAACCAATAGGAAAACAAATGAATATTTTCCAGGCTGAAACATACGCCATAGAAAGATGCGCGGACTTTAATATCAAGCGAAACTACCGGAATCAGAACATCGCAATCTTGACTGATAGCCAAGCGGCTATCAAGGCCCTCAGATCTCACCAGGTAACCTCCAAACTTGTGATGAGGTGCCTCAAAAAGCTGAATACTCTTGGTCTGACCAATCAAGTTGGTATTACGGGAAACGAAATCGCCGATAAACTAGCGAAGAAAGGTGCATCAACCCCTTTCACCAGCCCAGAGCCTTTCTGTGTCCTGGGAACCCCAAAATCCACCCCTTGTGTGCGCTAATGATCGTGATCATTTGTTATTAAAATCATCGCTGGGACTATCGCTACCGTTTTCATTTTTAAAATCCAGTTTAAGATTGTAAATTTAACTTGAATAAAAAAAAAAAAATCCAGTTTAATGTTCCTTAGAAGAATCTCCGAGAGTTTGACACCTTAAAAATTAGTTTCTCGAGAACTACGTAATTATGGTATGCATACTCCTATTTCTAGGACATTCATTGATTTGTTTTTCAGTTCTTCAGGTGCGTGGCCGTATGCGATTCTAATCAAACAACTCAGGTCTTTTTTCTTAGTAATTCCTATTTTTCATTAGCTAAATAAAGTCTGTAAGAATGGGGTAATTAAAAAACATAACATACAAATAAATAAACGAACATATACGGTGGCGCAAATGTAAATAGGGAGGAGACATTTTAGCAAGATTTGGCTATTTTTCTTTCTTAAAAAATGTTTATTAATTGCTTTTGTGAAAATATAGCTTACTGTCCAAAACAAACCATATAAATCAAAATTTCAAACTTTATAGAACATTTATAAAAATTCGACGAATTTTAACAAATATGTTCATAAAAATTTTAATCTTTTTAATACGATTTTTTAGAATTCTTTTGAGTAAAAAATTTTGTAGCTTTTTAAATTTTAGTATAACAAAGTGCAAGTTTGAAGTAGCTAAGACTTGCCGTGGATTTTTGGCAATTTTTTTATGCATTTTTTTGTATGATGAAAATGAGCAACACCGTCCACAATACAAATTGCCAAAAATCCACGGTAAGTTCTAGCTACTTCAAACTTGCGCTTCATTGTATTAAAATTTATTAGACTACAAAACTGCTGACCCAAAATATTTCTAAAAAATCTATTTAAAAGGCTCAAAATTTTCATGAAACTTTGTCGAATTTTTCCAATTTTTGTGCAAACTTTCACATTTTGACTTACATGGTTTTGTTTGATAACTAGCTTCACCTTCATAAAGAAATAATAAACATTAAAAAAACGAAAGAAAAATAGCCAAATAGTGCTAAAATACCTTCCCTATTTATATTTTCGCCACTGCTTATTTCTCGATTACTTTAAGCTGCTACACACAACGGTTATGCGAATAAACTTATAATACCCTAGTACACAAGTGCGTTTGGGTATAAAATCTATTTTTCCTTTGTCACAATATGACCTGCTAGTTCTTTTTCTTCTTCTTCTTCTTCTTCTTTATTGGCGCTGTAACCGCCTAAGCGATTTTGGCCGAGTCCAAAACAGCACGCCAGTCATTTCTCTTCTGTGCCATCTGACGCCAATGCTAGTTACTGACTTTAATTAATACCAAAAAAATGGAGCCCGTGCTCTTGACTAGAAGATATAAAATACTTAATTCCCAGCTTCCGCTAGTTAGGTGGCGTTCGTCATCTGACTGGAAGTTAACCTGCAAGCTAAATATTGAGAAGCAAGTAAAAAAGCATCAATTGCTATAGAAGGGTAATGGAGAAGAGGTGCGCCCCAAATAAATTTACTTTCTGTATGAAATAATATATAAGGCTTTATGTTTGATGGAACTGATTAGTAAAGTGCGCAATATTTAATTTTTGAAATCAACGAAGTGCACTGAATGACTTCTATACTAGTTTAATGCTATATGCTTTGTGTCATATCCGTAGATATTGGCGTTAAGGCTGTCACTTTCCGATCCGCCATCAGGCTAAGAAGGTGCGCACCACAAACCTTCTTGCGGATATGGAGGAGGAAAATTTCAGGAAATCCATGCTAATCTGAAGCTTAGGCATATTTAAAATAGAGGTGACCATTATAATGGAGGCGACCGTTATAATGGAGGCAGTGGACTGGCTATAGCTATATATAGCCATATATAAATATCTACTCTACCACCCGTGGTGCATTCGAAACTGGTCGCGTTATGCCTCAGATTACTGTCAGGGCGCTTTGATATGGCAGTATACTACTTACTGCATAACTGATGAATTAGAGACACGAACATTTTATTTTTGGGCAACCAAACCCCTTTTAAGTTGTCTGGCATTAGTACAATATTATTATCCATACGATTATGTTGAGCTCGCCGAAAATAAATTGTAGTCTAATATAGTTATAATTATAACGTTCACCGATAGAGGCAGATAAAGAAATAAAAACGGGGATCTATTTTAAAAAAATAAACGTCTTTAATTGCATACATACATATGTATATATGTATTATTTGGGCAACAAAATTTCATATGCCGCAACTATGCCCGTTTTTGTCGTTTGGAAAGCTCCAAATATTTAGTCATAAAATCAACTCAGCACACATATTCACATGCATAAATGTTTATGTTATTTTGTGGAAAAAAGTATTTATTTAGCCTTGTCGGGGCGGTTTCATTAAATCTAAACATTAAATCATTAAATTCAACTAAATATATTAAATAAATAAATACAATCGAATACAAATGAAATTTCAATTTGCCCATTGACTAGAAAAATATCATGCAGCGTTAAATAAATATTTATAGGCATTACAAAACATTATTATCACAATAATTACAGGCAACAAATTTGCAAAGCTTTACATAATAATAAAAAAAAACAGCCAGTGCTTATTCCGAAGCGGGCATACACGGCGTATGAGTGACATTGAAACAATACTCTGCTAGGGAATTACCAATTTATCTTATTTTTTTGTGTATCTATTTTCAATGAAACAGTGGAGTTTGCTTGCAGCTAAAATTATATCTTTTTAATTAACTTTAAATTATAGCAAAATTTATTCAAATTGTGATTTATTTTAATTAGTTTTTACTCAGCAGTAGCAAATTACAATTTGCAAACATTTTAGGGCATTGTGCGTAAATCACATTATAATTATTTTATTTTATTTTTGTGAAATTTTATACAAATTAGTTAAAGCGCGGTAATTGCACATGTGAATTTGTGGCAATGTATTTAGAAAGTGATAAATTCTATTGAAACTAAATAGCAATAAATAGGGTTTTTTCGAAAACTTATATTTTCATATTTTCAAATAATCACTGCATGTAAACATAAGTTTGTACATTAGGATGGTTAAAAAATATACAGGAAAATCAAATTCTTGGAGTTTTCCCGCTATCACCCCCAGAACTGAAGAATATCGAACATAAGGAAACCCGTATTTTTTTTTATTGTGAAATTGGTTAATATCACTGGATTACAGCAAAAATGCGCAATTTCTATGTTGAATTGCTAGCGGATTCCGAAAATCAAGTTCATGTTTTTCAAGCTTTCGAAATATTGCAATTTACAGTTATTCAGCTAAAAAAGTGGTTACACCTAGTTAAGTAGGTATATCTTACAAACCAGTTGAAAATCTTAATATGAAATACCGAAAATGAAAGGCGAAAAAATTACACATAAACTTACTCATTTACTTTTCGGTACGCATAGAGATTTCTGAGAAGTTTATTGATCATTCCAGATTTTTTGTTATCAAAAAACTAGCTGATATCCGCAACTCCATCCGCGTAGCTTACTACTTTTCCATATATGTACTAAAAGTGCAGCTACGAAGAATTTGAAAACAATGTCCCGTAGTCACAGTTGAGATGAAGTCTACTCTAAACTTAGTAGCAGTTTTTTGACATAATTTTCAATGAGATATCTGTAACTGCATCTCGACTATAACTACGGGCCTATTTCCAATTTCACCTGCAGCATACCTTTCTAATTTCATCAATATCGGAACATAAATACGGATTTTATGAATAAATCGACTCTAGCGTCACCTGACGGATCAATTTTTCGTAGAAGTATTTCTCAACCCAACTGCAGTATACGTTTTTAGTTTCATCCAAACCAGGCTATAAATAAGGATTTTCTTAATATATCGACTGTAGCGCCACCTAGCGGATTAATTTTTCGTAAAAGCATTTTTTTTCAGATCTACAACTAAAGCTCTTTTTGCTTTTGCACAAAATGTTCCAGCTGATTTGCATCAAACTGCTCTTCTCAAATCGAGTCTCTGTCTTGCAGGGCATTTCTAGCTCGTGTCGATGCTGGCACACTGAGTTAGATGATGTCTTTGCGGTTGCATAAGCATGCATAAGCCCTCAATCAATATTAGAGCTTCATTGAAAATGTCACCCGAATATTCCTGACTTGGATCGGTTACACGAGCTTGTCTTATTTTGATATCTCATATAATTTGTGCATAATTGAATTAAATTTGACTTTTCAAACAGGTGGCAATTCCCTTAAAAATATAGCTTCGAACCTTCTGCTAGCTGAAACGAACAGTTCGACACACATATTTTATGTTACATATAATTTATGTATAATTTAAATAAATTTGACTTTAAAAAAGGTGGCAACCCTCTTCAAAATATAGTTACGAACATTCTCCCCGCCGGAGCGGACTGTTCGACGCCCATATTTTAATATTTCATGTAACTTGAGTTTAATTTAATTAAATTTGTATTTTCAAAAATGTATTTAAAATATAGCCAAGAATCTTCTCGTCTCTAGGCGTGCTTCCACAATCGGATGTACAGTATGGACGTTATAAGCTAACAAACAAACAGTCATTCACATTTATACAGGGTGTCCAGGAAGTACCACTACAAACTTGTGGAGAAGGTAGGTGGAGAGGGTAAGCTCCCTTGTAATCAAAAAATTTTCAAGTAAATAAGTGTCACCGTTTCTGAAATTTTGAAATTTTTTTGAATTTAAAAAATGTCGGAACTTTTCATGTATTTTCTTTAAAGGCCAACTTTTTTTTAAACTCAAAAAAAAAAATATTTAAAAAACGGTGACACTTTTACCTCAAAAGTTTTTGTTTATCAGGGAGCTCACCCCCCACCCACACTGTCATTAGTCGGTAACAAGAGTAACTTAAATTTAAATCTATTTAATACATGCTAGCGAGTCTCGGTCCCTTACCCACAAAAGCGCCTATAACTTTTTTTCTTTTTCAAATAGTAAGCGTGCACATTTCTGAAATCTCTATTAAATGGGTAATTTTTCATGTAATGTGCTGCTATAGCTCAGTGCATTTTTTTTCACCACACATAATCAAATTTTGGGGAAGAAAATATCAAAAAGTTAAAAATCCCAAAATAGTCCTAATTTGCAGTTGAAAATATGGTGAAGCAACTATCTGAAGGTATTTTACAGAAAAAATTTATTTGTTTGTTAAGTTAAAGAAAATAAATGAAAAAGCCCGATTTTTTTTAATTAAAAAAATATCAATATTTCATAAACGGTGACACCTTTACCTTAAAAAATTTTGCTTATCAGGGAGTTTAAATGGGGAAAATACAGTTTTTTCGTAGAATTGCGATAAAATCAGTAAGAATAAATATTTTTTGATCAAATAAAAATACTAGCCTTAAAAAATCTCCGAAAAATTAAACTTTAAAGTTTTACAAACTATTTTTTTATAACGTGCATAATTAGGTTACGAACACATTTCTGTATATGGCCATTTCCATGGTCAAGAACGTGACATTCGTCCGCCTTTGAGGTGCAAAAAAATAAAGTAAACGCCAATTAATGTTAAATTGATTTTTTGTTAATATTTCGACAAAATTTTACAAGCAATATTTTTTGTACAAAAGGTAGGTTATGTCGATTTTTTGTTCCCAATATATTGGCAAAAAACGTGTGATTAAGAACCGACAAAAATCGAAGTCGTTCTCGACTGCATTTAGATATATGCAAAAATCTGCGAAACAAAAATTAAAAATTTAGAGCGGTTTATTTCAAACTAAAATGTAATAATTTGCCTTTCTAATGGTAGTTGTCATGTTGGAATATTTGCATTCACTTATTTTTGTGTTTAGCTTAAGAATGAATTTCCATCATGATATTTTTGCTAATATTGCTTATAAATGAATATTTAGCAAAAAAACATGCATTTTAAGTAAAATATACTTTATATTTTGACTTCGGCGCCACCTAGCGGGCCCATTTTTGGAAATCCATGACTTAGTATGTTTTAACTACACATACCAAAATTGTGCCGAATCGGACCATAAATAAGGTTTTTAAAAATATCTTGACACTGGCGTCACCTAGTAAGACCATTTTTCGCAAAAATGTTTCTGCTCACTTAACCAGCATTAATTACAAAAAGCAGTCAAATTGGCCCATAAATACGTTAGATATAGGACTTTTGTTATTTTTTTCGCGGTGGACCTTCCGGTGGAAACGCCCATATAATAGATAAGATTGTTGGTTATGAAAAACTAGTATCTAAGTAAAGTTTTAAGGTTAAATATTCATCATAGTTTTATGTTTTGACGACCTCTGAAGAGAAATAAACCTATCGGATCGAAAAAATATTTGTTTCTAGCAAATTTTATAGCAATTCTACGAAAAAATTTATATTCCATATGGAAAACATAAAGGCACGGCATGGCGGCATGGCTAAATACTAATCGGTTTAAAAAAATATATATTTGGATCTCCTTATTTACCATATTCCTCAGTTCTGGATATGGCTGAAAAAAAAAACGTTGCACCGCCTTAATATACATACTACATTAACATATTTGTGCCTAGAGCTATTAAGCTTAATTGATAGTTCTACTTTTTTAAGCATAATCAGAAATCTAAAAATCTAAAAGATATATTTTTCAGCCTTATTAAATTTGATTATCTATTTTAATTAATTGTATAATAATGCAATTTTTAAGAGCAATAAGTTTGGCAATCAATAAAATTTATTATGCGAAATAAAGCAGGGATTGAAAATAATCGCTAAATATAATGATTTTAATTTTTCTATCAAAAAATAATAGTTATCTTATGATTTTTATTTTTTCGATCAAAACATAATCGTTATTTTTGATTTTTATTTTTTCGATCAAAACATAATTGTTATTTTGTATTTTCATTTTTTCGATCATTTTTAACAGTTATAACGGAGACTGCTGTTTTATGACCGCTTTAAATCTTTTATGATCGAAGAAATAAAAATCAAAAATAACGATTATTTTTTGATCGAAAAAATAAAAATCAAAAATAACGATACTGATTTGATAGAAGAAAAAAAATAGAAATCAAATTTTAAAGTTTAAATTATGATTTTTATTTTAAAAATCATAAGTGTTACGGTCCCTGAAATAAAGTGCACTCGAAACGTATAGAAAAATAAATCTTTAGAAAAAGAAGTAAGAGAAATCATTAGTCACTTGTGCATGCAAGTGCACCGTAAAACCATTAAATAATTCAGCTTGAACTGTATTATATACTTGCGTATGTGTTTATGTAAATAATCGAATTGTTGAGTCTCGACTCTTCATTAAACGGAGCTTTCTGCGCTGTTAGAATGCTTAGACCTTCTGTGCGGAAAGTAAATCAGTTGAATGGATAATTTTTTGAATGAATAATTTATTGCAAAACTTTTGAATAGTTTTGCAAACTTCCAGTTACCAGGTGCCTATTCCCAGGTGCCGATTTGATATCGACCTATAAACATAAATTCGCTTTGTTGTAGTTGGCATTTGGTCGCATATTGCCTGGGAAAGCGATTGCAACCAAAGACAAATTTTGAAGAACTATTTAAACAAAACAAAAAAAAAAAAGAAATAAATAAATAAATAAAACCGCCAACAATTCAACTTTGAAAGCCAAGTAAGAATGTGAAAACTTTTAACCAGCCAACTCGTGCTTCTAAAAAGCCTGACATATCCACGTGTAGTGATGCATATCTATTACACACATAAATATGTATCTAGGCATGTACGTATGGAAATTTTGCATTAGTTACGCCCAAAATTTTAAAGAAGTTTTTTCGTAGTTTCTACTTGAAAAAACTTGAATTCCCTTCGTTCGCTCGCCTCGCAAGGAATAATGCAAAAAACAAAAAAACTTTTCCCGCCCCTTCCCTTGCCACAATCTACCCACATGGAACATTTTGGCAGACAGCTTGTAGTAATTTATTGCCATCACTCATTGCAAGTATAGTACTTGTGACACTTTGCTCATACGTTGAAGTATCCATTGCATGTTCTATCTTTTATGTTGCACATGCCTGTTGTTGGTATGTTGCATGCACAACAGCAAGCAAACAAGGAAACAATCAAGTATGCAAGGAAGTATGCAAGGAAGTATGCTGCGCTAGTACAGAAATTTTAATAATCTGTTGTCAGTGGCAGCTACTCGCTTTATGCTGCTTTTTATTTCGAAAATGATGTAGTCGGCGTGGCATAAAATCACTTAGGAAGTGCATAAAAAAATAGGAAAAACGGAAAAAGTTATGTTAAGCAAGTTGCTGGCACTGATACAAAACTTCTTTAGCTGCTGACATAATACATAGGTGACAGCATGACAGCACATCAGCAGCAGCGGTTAGAGTGATGTAGGCAGCACCGTAACAATAATAACTTTTAGAATGATGACAATTTGTGTTTGAGCAAATAATTTATGACATGTCATGTTATTAATGGTCTGTGGTAGATTTTAGGATGGGGTATGACACATTATTAGAGTAATATGTATGTATGAGTAATGATGTGAGCATAACCAAAACTTGTGGGTTTTTCTAAACATTTGATTACGAAAGAAATTCGCGTTGTTAATGGTTGTGACATAAACTAGATCTTGAGAATAATTTTCATCTTCATGTAAACTCAAAAAAAAGTCATGCCAGAAGGAATCTTGAATTGAACGAGCTGTTTAATTTTCTTCTCATACAATCTGTTTTCTTGGTGTTAGTCTTAGTCTTAGTCTTAGTCTTAGTCTAATTTTTAGTCTTAATCTTAGCTTTAGTCTTAGTCTTAACCTTAGTCTTAGGGCTCATTTCTCCAATAAGACTTAGGAGTAAACTTATTTATAACTTAAGTTAGCTGCGATTTTGTGCTAAGTTTTTCTTCAGTTTCTCCAACTGAGCCACTTAATCAATTCTTGGTCCACGCGTCTTTGAATATTTATAGGAAATCTTCTAGTTTCAGAAGTCCTCTAAATGTAGTAATTTTCACGAAGTGATCACTGTCTTCATTTCGTTTATTTTCCAGTTTGTCTAGTTCCCAAGGCACCCAAACATCCGCATCGGGGTAACAACATTCGCCTAAATGCACTTTTTATCAATCGTATGCAGTAAAAGCCACTGTGTGAAAGTCTCTCTACGAGAGCTTTTGTTAGTGTGACAGCACTGCCTCAGCAGCGAAAACGTCAGTGACTACGACATTGATTGCTTAATGACAAAAAAACAACAACAGGGACTCTACGCTAAACTGACGGTATAATTTGCTATTCAGCACACAGCTGCCACAACCAACTGCAATGCAAATGCATGTGGCGTTTACCAAGGCAGCAAAAATGAGGATAAGGGAAATGAGTATACATACAATGCGGAGGAATCATTAAAGAAGCAGTAAATGTAAATGCTGCGCCAGAATCGAAGAGACAGCTGTCAATTTGGGCGACTCATTGCAATCTCAGAGATGGAGAGAGGCAATGGAACGTTCAGTTAAACCGCTGAAGCAGCTGCTGTGAACTGAAAATAATATCAAAAAGGGAAAAAGATGAAAAACCTGCACAAGGGAAAACTACTAAAACGTTTTAATTAAAAGTAAATTTCTTAATGCATTTTGCCAAGAAAAGTTTCCAAAAACTCTATTTGCACTTAATAAATGTTGTTAAATAGAAAATTTACGCTACTTGCACACCAGGCTGTATGTGAATATGTGTGAGTGTGGTCTACTCTTAGAGTATACTCAGTTCTATTTGTATTTGTACTGACACTGTTTGGGTACTCGTATCAGTATTATATAATTTGCAAAGTTTGCAGTAACTTTTATGTTTGTTTTTTTTTTTTTCACGCCGCCCCCCTGCAACGCCGGAGAGAGCAACGGCTGGAAATTTTCTGTGTGTGTGGGCAGCAGTTGTGCGAAAAAGTTGTTCATAACTGTGATTCTATGCTAATGAGTGTCGTCGCCAAGAGATTGGAAATGCTTTTGTGCAGTGCTAGCAGGCCGATAATATCGGCGTAGGTTTCTTTTATGAAACTTAATAAAAATGACACTCAAGAAAATATTTTTCTGTGTGTGTGTTTTTTTACAATTTGCTGCTAAATTCTGTGACATTTGCATGCGGAACATGGAAAAATTTAGAAATGTCTGCGTGTCTATTCGAAAATACTTAGTAGATAAAATAGAAATGTTCGGTTGATAAAAAGTGTGCGATAAAGGCAGTTGTCGAAGGCTGAAGTCCTTCGAGGGTAAAAGAAATGCAGAAATCTGTTTGCAAATAAAATAAAATGAATAATTCACACTTCTTCAATATTTATTATTGTAAAATATAACGTTTAAAAATTTATATACACAATTGATTATTATTATTTCAGAACCCTACTTGTCTGGCCGAGAGCTGGGTGACAGCAGAAGATGAAACCCGCAACCGAAGCGGGTAACAGGACTCCAGAAAAGGAAATACAAGTAACAGCGACATCTACAAGTGAAATTTTCTTGCTGATTTACATAACTCAAATGTAGGATGCTGGCCTAAACATATATAAATTTCTAGAAAACTTGTAAAATCCCGTCAATAAAAATAGCTTTTACACATTCATTAATTAGTGCTTAAAATATATTTGTATAATTTGTGTTGAAAAAACGAAGCAAAAAGAAAAAATCTCTCTTCGTTCAATATATCAATTAATACACTCGGGAAATCAAATTCACCGCATACGGCGTTTTTCTAAAGATTAAAAATACTGCATAATGGCCACTGTTTTACTTTGTTACATGAATGTATTTATGTTAGTATACTTATAGGTATATATATGTGTATTAGACTGGTCGCGAAAATAAGTTAGCAATCACACCTTTAGTTTTAAAGTTTTCATTGAGAGGATTTTCAAATTTTCGTCCTTGGCGAGTCCTACGCACAGCCAAAATCAAGTTTTCTTCATAACTCTTTTATTTATTACTCGATTCCAAAGCGTCATATATCGTTGAAAAAACAAATTTGCGTACTGTATATCATTCTCAGATCCCTTTATCCCAGAATGCCTCTTTAATCTAGTAAGTTCAAAGAGCTCAATTTCTAACCCCATTAAATACAATTTTATTTTATTCGCCTGCCGTGGCGTATGAGTTATCTATCAATTACCTAGTTTATACGACACTAAATACGGTTTCATACAAACTCGTGTCAGCGTAGCACACTTAAATTGCAAGCGTTTATACATACCGAAATAAGGGTGCCCGATGAATACAATCGGCTATTTATTTTCATTTTGAAAGCAGCATTCTTAAAGAAAAAATGCAAAAAA
>JAPVRG010228199.1:0-14174 GCA_029783565.1 Rhagoletis cerasi | reverse complement strand
TGAGTTTAAGTTTAACTAAATGTTGTTAACCATATTTTTAATAAATTTGACTTTAAAAAAAAATTAAAACTCAAAAAAAATGTGGTAGGTTTTGGTGGTAACACGTGTCCATAACACAAACAAAAATAACATAAACAAAAATACACAAACGAGAATAGCACCAGCAAAAATCTGACAAACCAAAATAACTCAGACAAGAATAACAGTTGTCACAAATGACACAATTGTGGATCTAAAGGGAGCTAACTCAAAATTCACTATGAATTATGTACGTATTGCATTTTTTAAGAAATAAGTTCTGCGCAAAAATACTGTGGATCGCTTGAATATTCATATGCACAAGAAACGTTATATACCTTTTGTGATGAGAAGCGGGGGCGTTGGGCAATACAGAAAAGAGAATTCTATTTACTAAGGGTTATAATCCTAAAGCGCGGCCGAAGGCCGCCTACGCAGAAACAAGTTCTGCGCAAAAATACTGTGGATAGCTTGTATATTCATACTTTAAAAAAGGGAAAATTTGTAATAAAAATCGGCTGGAAAGATGCCGCCGGACTTAACTGAGTTATTTATGTGTATGATATTTTTATTTGTGTTATTTTCGTTTGTGTTATTTTTGTGTGTTATTTTTGTGTATGTTATTTTTGCTTGTGTTGTGGTGACATGGAACCGGTTTTGGTTGGGTTTGGTAGGACATTTTGGTAGGGAAAAAAATTGTCCGTGGCAACACTGGTTATGGTGCTTAACCCTAATGCAATATCTATGCAATAAAAGGTCGTAATAAAGAAAGTTATTAATAAAAATAAGGGCTGCAAACCGGTTTTGAACCGAACCGGTTTTGAACCGAACCGGTTTTTGAACCGTACTGCCGCTTTTTTTGGGCTTCGAACCGAACCACGAACTGAACCGTTTTTATTTTTAAATGCCAAACCGAACCGAAAACCACTCCGAAAAATGGTTCAGTTCGGTTCAAAATACAAGCATTCTTCAAGTTTTGTACTACACAACTTTGCCTAAATATGCAACTCTCATGGTAAAATTGCTATTTTTTTTTTTTGACAAATAAATCCGCGAGCTCTCATTTTTCATTGTACAATTGCATCTATTAAGGGTCTTTACACCAAGCTTGGTACTCGGTGTTCGGCAATTTTTCCCAATGTATTTTGTTTGTGTATTTTTTTTACCAAGTACTAAGCTCGGTGTGGGTAGCTTAGGGCAGGGTTTTGCGACATCCTTCCCATTAGATTCGGATGTTAATTTTTTTTTATCAAATTTTTTTTTCAATACAAACTTGCGCTTGGGGATTTTTTTATACGAAAAATTTATTTTTGATGTCTATTTCTTATTTAAAGAACAACAAGATGACGGTAAAAAGCAAATTATATGTACCTTTTTCTGTCTTCTTTACATTCATTAAGAGTGAACAACAGGCAAAAATTATTATGTGAAATAAGACAAAATTTAATATTAATAAATTGAAAAATGATACAACTAGTTAAATATATATATGTCGGATACGATAATAAGTTTAGTGCCCTTTCCACAAGTAACTTTTTTTGTGAAAAAATTTGTCTTTAAAGGACAGATAAATTTTAAAAGCTACTTGAGAATACGGCCCTTAGAGTATTAGAAATTACTTTAGTAAAGTGACGCGCATTGTACCATAAAACACCTGTCGCGAATTATGCGTAATGAAATATACTAGGGCGAAACTTGTGGCAAAAAAATATTGTGAAATTTAATTGTTTCTGGTTTTTTTGTAAGTTTTAGTTTGATTTAAATATAAAAAAATAGATACAGTACTTTTCCTATTATAAAATTAAAAGAATTTATATATTTGCTTAGAACAGATGAGTTCCTTAAGTAAAAAATAGATATAAGAAATTAATAAATAACATTCACAATACTTTAGTAAAGATTGCTTCTTTTAAAACTTGCGGGCTGGAAATTAACTTAAGAGCTATGCTCGACTGGACTTTTTCTTAGAATTTTACGTAGAATATGAATCTGCTAAGGAGGATGTCGAAAAAAATAATTCCATACAAATTAACCCGCCCTAATTTAGGTACAGTATTTGGCAGATTTTTGTGATATTTGTATCACTTATTTTATAAAAAAAGTTTAACCATTTGAACCGGTTCTTGTACCGGTACAAGTTTTTTCCAAGTGGTTCAAACCACTGAACCGAACCGCATCGATTTTTGGAGTGGTTTGCAGTCCTGATAAAAATAATAGATTGGCGCTTAAACAATATGTTAATGTTTGCCTAAGCTTCTCCAATTTGTGGCGTGTGCCTTGACGTTGTCACACAAAAAGGACCTATAGTTTTACGCTGACTCCGAACGGCGATTGTATTTTATGAGAAGCTTTTTCAAGGCAGAAATACCCTCGGAGGTTTGACATTGCCTTCCGAGGCCGACCGCTGTTAATAAAAAACCTTTTTCTATAATTTTTTTGCGATATTGCTTGGACCAGGGCTTGAACCCAGGCCCCACTGAGTGCGCACTTCTAACCACTACAGCACAGAGGCCTCAAGGGAGTTTTAGTGCTAATACTAAATACCATACGTAGAAATGGGCGTTTATTAATAATAATAATATTAACAATAATCTTTTGGCGGTTCCCCATTTTTCTACGAGCTTCTCCTCCAAGCTGTAGTGAGCGTCTTATTGTTACACATGTGGAGGAACCTACACTTTTTATTTATTTATTTATTTATTTATTTATTCGTCTATGAAACATTGGTTTCTTACAGACAAGTTACATAATTAAAATATGTCGCTAAGACCATTGATTAAACTAAATACAAGAAATTGATTTCTTTAAAAGAAAGAATACAAAATATTAATAAATACACTTCTAGGAAAAGAGAAAACAAGTAAGATATAATTCGAGATCAGACTAAATTCATTTAAAGCACGTTCCAATGGGGCATTGCGCGCATATTCAGTTTTACAACTTTCACAATAGAACGGCAAAATGTTACGCAAATTACGCTGAGGAATGTTGAAGTTAATGCGTTCTAAGAGAAAAGCGCAATCAACACTACCATTAATAATATTAAAAGCAAAAGTCAGGGAGAGTACAGAACGTCTCGTTTCCAAAGACTTTGTACTGGGTTGCATACAGTACGCATAGATTGCTACTTGAGATATTTTTTTGTTTTTCAAAATTTTGCATATGGAGATTTTCCAACTCGAAACCCCTGTGAATTTACTGCAGTTCCGCATAAATCTATTACTTTTATTGCGTAGGAACATGAGAATAAAAGAAGAAGAAAAGATAGGAAGAATTGAAGCTAGTTTTCGTAATGGAAAAAAATATAAGAAATGGGAGATGGGATTTGACCGCCAGACGGATAAGACGTCGACTCTTAAACTAACAAGTAATCTCGCTTAAAGTTAAAACCGCGTGATAAAACAAGTCTTGAGTTTTTAAGCCACCTCCGGAGAAATATAAAAGTTTACCGGATAAAACAAAATTACTGTTCAACCAACCCGGCATGTTGCAGATTAGTAAGCTGATGATATAGCCGTAATTTAATATCACCACCGAATTTGGAGCTGCATATCTAGCGGGAATCTGAAGAAGGCCATGGAGTAACCTAGTTTCTAGCAGCTAAGCACGCATCTCCTCATGGGCTATTCTGGAAAGCTCGAGTAACTAAACTTAATAAGGGAATAATATCCAGCAAACAAAAAAATAAAAATAGGAATCTGTAAAAATTAGAGAACCCAGTTGTCATGCAAAAATTATATATGTATATATATACATGTTCACAAGCGGTAAACTTGACATACATACAAAAGTATGTACCTAAGTATTTAGGTACAGCTACGCAGATTACAGCTTAGGCGGTCTGTAACATTTTGGTTTAGCCCGACTTAGTTTGGATGTCGAAGATGTTGGAGAAACAACTGCTTTCCCCGTAACCAAAAGAAAAAAAATAATAATAAACGTTGTTAAAGGAGTTTACGTAAAGTTTAAAATTGTAACAAAAAAAAATTGTTTAAGAAATAATGAACTAATTTGTCTTAAAATTGTAATGTGAAAGCAGAAAAAAATGCTTATAGAGAATTATAAGCGTTGAAGAAATTAAAATTAGGAAAAGTGAAGTGCTTGTGAATATGTATGTACACCGTATGTACACCGTATGACTGGTGTATGTGGGTAAGCATATCGAATGTTCATACATATTTTCAACGTACGATAGAATTGTGGTGGGTTGTGGCTGCAAATATTCTAGCGTAATGAATGCTACGTTACAGTCCCCCTCCCACCTCGGCGGACGAAAGGTCGCAGAATTCTGGAGTTTTGGCCTGGAGGCCTGAACTACCTTAGGCAAAGCCTAGGTACATTTTACCATCGTACGAAACGGTGGCTCGGCCGGTGTGTGTTCGCGGTTCGCTTTATTGAGGTATTGTTTGTTATTTATATTTCGTTTGTACAGCAAATTCTTATGCCTATGGTATTCTTTCCTCTTATTTTTGTGTATGTATAGTACATTGCAAATTTTCCTTAAGCCTAGGTTTTTTTTTTTTTTTTTTTTGACAATAATATAATAGTATAATAACAAAAGAATTGAATGGTTGTATATGCAGTTGTACTATGGTTGAGTATCTCGTGGTGGTTCCCGTCCTACGGCCATGACAAGGTATGTGAGTGCTCCGTTAAACCGGGGGGTGGCTTCTATTCCTCGAACTTTAATAACTTCCTTTGATGCTGGAATTGGATTAAAGCTTGGTCCGGGCCTTTTCTGGTTGCGCGACGCGTTGCCTTTTCCAGACGAAGCACCAGCGGCGCGAGTTCCCTTTTGGCCGCTTAACGACGAGGCCCTCGAATACGTCCTTGCTGTCGTTTACAGTCGTTGCGACTGGTGGGCCTTCGTGCTTGACTGGGGGTCGCGTATCTGTACTTCCAGTTGCCGGATTTTGGGTTGCATCGGCCGTTGGTGACAGCTCCCTGCTGAAGTTGTTGGGGTCAGCGGGTGCGTTATTACTAGCATCCGCGGGGTGGCTCGTCATGGCGAACAATTCGTGCTGGGTGTTCGCATTGGTTTGTACTAGCGGTGGGCAGTGGAATATTTTGATATTCAATATTCGCGGTTTGTTGCGCGGCCATGGTATTGCCTCAAAAAGTGGTCGCCATGGCCGGGGTTCGTCTGGCGGTGCTGGTTGTCGCTTGTTACGCCTACACGTTGTCATTTTGCTTGAGCTGCTTAGTTGCCTCTTTCAGCTCTTACCGCTCTGCTTCTTCTGTTGGTGGTGTCGGTGTCTTGTTGCGAGTTTGTGGCGTCGGCTTCACGTTTTTTTTTTATTGATTGACTGCAAGTAGAAAAGAGAGACGGTGAGTTGTAGAAACGTTGTGGTAGGGCTAGGAGAGTCGGTTGTCTAGTGAGCAAAAGGTTTTAAATCTTGCAGATGGGCGTGTGTTTGCTGCCCGTTAGGTTGGTCGGTGAGGGCGAGCTTGACCGTATTGGTGGAGACGTAGCGGATAACGGTGTATGGGCCGGAAAATTTAGGCGCGATTTTTGCACAAAGTGTCCAGCGGCGGAGGAGAGGGGATGGTCTCTCTTCATAACTCTGTCTCCTATCTTCGTTTTCCAGGGCCGTCGTCGTAGGTCATAATATTTCTTTTGTTGCTTGGCGGCCGCGGCGAGGTGCGTGGCTATTTCTTTCCATAATTCTGTGATGGTTGGGTGGACGGTTGGTGGTTCTTCTGGGACTGCTCCTTCTGCCCGCATCTGCTGTGGTGCTGTGATGCTGCGGCCAAGGTTTATTTCAGCGGCTGACGCTTGGGTGGACTCATGATAGCAAAGGCTATCTCGGGTAGTTCCTGGTCCCACGTTCGGTGGTCTTGCTGTGATCGCTGTCCAATCATTGTTTTGATGACGTGGTTTGCCCGTTCTGTGGGATTTTCATGAGGTGCATAGACGGCCGTGAATCGGTGCTCAATCTTGTGAGCTCGAAGAAATGCGGCCAGGGCAGTGGCGGTGAACTGTTTGCCGTATCGCTTAGGATAACTGTGGGGCATCCGAATCGGTAGATTACTCTTTCTCTGAGAGCTTTGATGACTGTTACGGCGGTGGCATTTCGTACCGGCATGAGCTCAACCCATTTAGAAAATCTATCCATCAACACCAAGAGGCATGTATTGCCCTGCCTTGAACGTGGGAGTGGGCCAACGAAATCGGCGGTGACGATCTCCCACGGCCGTGAGCATTGCATGATGGCCATTAATCCCGCGGGGCGTCGCTGCTCCTCTTTGTATGCTGCGCACGAGAGGCACCTTCGGACGTGACGGCTTACGTCTCGGAACATTCCTGGCCAGTAGTAGTTCTCCTGCGCACGTTTGAGTGTTTTCTTAATCCCAAGATGACCTGCTGCGGCGGCGTCGTGGACTTCTTGCAAGACTTCGTCTCTTCGGTTGTCCGGGATGCACAGTTTCCATTGCGGTGCTCGCGAGAGCGGGCTTGTCGGTGCGATGTGTCGAAACAAACGGTTGTCGATCCATTGGTAGTCAGGGTGTCGTTCGGGTTGCTGTTGTATCTGGCGTGCCTTCCTGTCGTACCAGCCCGCGGCGTTACTGTTTACGGTGAATAGCGTGTCTTCGTCGGTGTTGGGTGGGCAGCGGGCATCGAGAGAGTGTATCGGCCACCACGTTTAGCGATCCCTTGCGATATTCGATTTCAAAATTGAATTGTTGCAACTCGAGTGCCCATCTGGCCAACCGTCCGGAGGGATTCTGTAACGAGTGGAGTCACTTGAGGGAGTGGTGATCGGTGATCACAGTAAATCGGTATCCTTCCAGATATGTCCTCATTTTCCGAATTCCCCATAAGACGGCCAGGCACTCCTGTTCGGTGGCAGAGTAAGGTTTTTCTTAATCATAAAGGCTTCTGCTGGCGTACGCTATGACTTTCTCCTGGTCAGAGTGGCGTTGGAATAAAACTACGACGAGCCCTTCGCCGCTAGCGTCGGTTTGCAGGTAAAATGGTCGGGCGAAATCCGGGCAGCAGAGTATTGTTGCGGTGGTTAGTTTCTCCTTCAGTGCTTTGAATGCGCTCTCCTGCGGCTCACCCCATGTCCAACTCTGGCCCTTCTTTAGAAGTTGGTTGAGGGGGGCGGCGAGTGTTGAGAAATTTGCCACGAAGCGACGGTACAACGAGGCAAGTCCGAGAAATCGACGAAGCTCTCTGATGGTTTGCGGCGCGGTCATCTCTTGTACCGCGGCTACCTTCCCCGGGTCGGTGTGTATCCCTTCAGAGCTGACGATGTGGCCCAGGTAATGCAGTTTTTATTGCGCGATGCTGCATTTTTCGAAGTTTACCTGCATTTTGTGTTTCTGGAGTCTCTCAAACACTTCGCCGAGATTCGTCATGTGTTCGGTGAAAGTGTCGCCCAGCACGATGATATCATCAATACGCGAATACTTTTGGCTGAAGTTCTGGTCCGAGTATGGAGTCGATAGCACGTTGAAAGGTAGCCGGGGCAGAGTGTAGACCGAAGGGCATCACTTTCCACTGGAAGAGTCCTCGGCCTGGAACGGTGAAAGCGGTGCATGGCCGCGACGCGGCGGCGAGTGGGATCTGCCAGTATCCGTTCTTTGGATCGATGGTCGAGATGTATTTGGCATCCGTTATCTGGTCGAGGATTGCTGCAATCTGAGGCAATGAATACGCGTCCGGCTCGCTAGCGGCATTGACTTGGCGGTAATCAATACACATCCGCCAGGTTCCCTGCTTTTTCCTGACCAGTACAATGGGCGAGCTGTAGGCGCTCCTAGATGTTTCAATCCATCCAGCGGTCAGTAATTCATCTACTTCGGTATTTATTACCTGCTGCATAGCGGAGTTGCGCGGGTAATAACGTTGTTCCAGCGGTTGGTTGTGCCGGAGCGTGATTACGTGCTCGGCGGCTGTGCTCGGTCCAGTAAGTTTGGAAAATGTAGTTTTGTGGTGCTCTAGGAAGTCTGCTATCTCCTGGATCTGCTTCTCGTCGAGGTGCGCTCTCAGGCAGCACAGAGCGGTTGTCGCCCTTACCGTTGGCGGTGTAGCGGGAGCCAGTGGCTGGCCGTCCAACGAGATGGCAATGCCTCGTTTTTCTAGGAAGACCATTCCTAATATTATCCGCTCCGCCAGGTTGGGAATCCCTGCTACTGATGTGTAGGTGAACTGATCGTTGAATTTAATCCTAACGGGATACGCGTCGTACTTGCGATGCAAGTTTTATCCGCGAGTTGTACGTTCCTCTGGTTGGGGAGAGGCTGGATGGCTCACTGCTCCAGTTGCGCGCGCGTGCTCTCGTCGATGTACGTCAACGTGGCTCCTGTGTCCACCAGCGCCCGCACTTTCAGGCCTTCGATGGCGACGTCGGCGTAGAAGCGGTCGGGCGGGCTCAACTTGTGGAGACGGAGGGAGCAGCGCTCCTGTATCGCAGCGACTACTGCAATCGGCTGACGGGAGGGGCGCGATGATGGCTTCGGCCCAAGGCGGCAACGGCAGTGGCGGCCCTAACAACGAAGGTGGCGGCAGCGGCCCTAGCTTGTGATGGCAGAGGGAGCAGCGCTCCTGGATTCCGGAAATTTATCGGATACAGCTGGCTGGGAGCGTAGTGATGAGTTGGCCCAACTGGTGATGACTTACGGTGATAGTGGCGGCGGCCTCCAATGACGGTGACTTGGAGCGGCTTGCAATGAGAAGACTACGGAGACTGATCAGCGTGCCCTAAGCACACACCTGTGTCGCCCTTAGTAGTTGCACACTAACGACATAAGTGCGGAACGGTTGGCGGCACGGGTGAGTGCGATCTTCCACGGCGGCCTGGTGAATAGTACGAGGGGGGGTACATCATTGCAAATAGCAATGATATCGTCTACAAATGTGACGATCCCTCCTACAGTCCCCTCGGCCATGTGGTGTTCTGCGTAGGTGATAGAATTGCGCTCATCTGCCAAAAGGCGACGTATGCGCTCCCCTACCTACGGAGACTGGTAGCGGATGAGCACTTGTCGAGAACCTTATACCTGTCGCCGCATAAGTCGGTTGCGAAGTGAGAAGAGCTGAAAAAGTTTTACAAATTTTGCGCAAGTGCCCAACGAACTACCCACGTGTGTTCGGGCGCACTTGTGCTTGGCTTTTGTGAATTCTATTTTTAGCACATGCTGGTGTGTGTGTGTATGTGCTTGTGAATATGTATGTACACCGTATGCAAGTGACTGGTGTATGTGGGTAAGCATATCGAATGTTCATACATATTTTCAACGTAGGATAGAATTATGGTGGGTTGTGGCTGCAAATATTGTAGCGTAGTGAATGCTACGTTATACACTTTAAAGTAAAACTTAGACGTTTTATTTTGTTGGACTTTTCTCTGACGTGTAGAAACAGAGCAAAACTACATTTAACCATTCTAAGTGATAACACATATTTGGGATTTCAGGTCTTCCTGCATTGTTAATTTCTTTCCAAACCCTGCAACAAACAAACTTTTGCAAAATATTTTTACGCCAAATCATGTAATATTACGAACGAATTGTAATCACTCGTTCCACCGTTCCTGTTTGTTAACCTGGTTGGAACAGAATCCGTCTTGCCCTCAATGTAAAGCTACCTGTAGCTCGAATCAATTTACTAGCACAAACCCTACAGGAATTAAGACTAGACCGCAAACTATGACGCAAGGTGGAGCAGCTAACAATACTTCACAGCCATCATCGAGTCAAGGTGCTATTCATCGTCAGCAGCAGCAAAAACCATCCCAGAACCAAGGACCACAAGTCCAGGCGCAGAAATCCAACTCGGATAAGCGTCCTAACGACGGAAATTCTTCCACATCTAATGCGGATGCAACCAGTACCGACTTAAACGAATGCCGTATAAGGAGCATTGTCACAGCAGTCGTAACTGCAAGACAGGCTGCAACTTTAGAAGAGTTAGAAACTAGGGTGTCGCAGTTAATCAAAAGTAAGACTGAAAGCACTTTAAATGCGGTTTTGGGTCGAGTTAATATTGGCGACAACCAAAATAATAATGATCTTAGCAGTCCCAGAAAAAATCCCGATGACTTTCCCTGGCCGCAAGTCGAACCTCTTCTTCTAATCAGCCACCTTCCGCAACTAGAAACGAAAATGTTAGGGTTAGCGATATACCAAGCGTGACTAACGCGGGAAAGATTTCTCAGCTGATTTCTAGCTGGGATATCAAATTCAATGGTTCGAAGAAATTATCTGTGGAACACTTCATCTACAGGATCGAATCGCAAGTCATTGATACCCTTGCTGGGAATTTTAATGTACTTTGTGATCACGCACAATGTCTTTTTGCTAGTGAGGCAAAGGACTGGTTCTGGCGGTATAGAAGATCCGTCCAAAGAGTGACTTGGCCAGCCTTGTGCGAGGCCTTACGAACGAACTTTGAGGAGCATCGGACTGACACCGACATTAAGGAAGCTATGAGAGCAAGGAAACAGGGCAGCACTGAAACGTTTGATGAGTATAGGAATGCCGTTTTGAAAATAGCAGAAAATCTTCATAATCCTATTAGTGAAATTGAACTGGTTGAAATAGTACAAAAGGGTTTGCGTCCACGTGTAAGACAGCAACTCTTGTACGTGTCTGTAAATTCAGTTGCTCAGCTGCGAAAGCTCTGCTTGAAGGGTGAAACACTTCTGATGGAAATTGCAAAAAGTAACCCTAAAGCAGCTGCTGCTGCATCCCATCCTAGAGCCAACCCTAATAGAGGACAAATTAGTGAAGTAGACTTCGACTGTGACGCTAACGAATTTGAAGACACGCCTTCCACAACGGACGAAGAAGTTTCTGCTATCCGGAAATTAGATTCTAAACCAGTTTGTTGGAACTGTAAACAAGAAGGTCATCGCTATGTCGACTGCGTGGCACCTCGTACAGTATTTTGTTACGGTTGTGGCTAATCAGATGTTTACAAACCAAATTGCAAGAACTGCCAGTAAAAAAACTTCAAAGTTAGCGAAGGCTCGAAAACGAACCTTCGCAAAGACCAAAGAGACCAAAGCTTTGCAGCAATTTTCTAAAGGTGAGGAATATGAGCATGAAAATTTATTTAATATAATTCCATATGAACAACGCTTAAAACTAAGTAATGAGAAACGAAAGAAGACTTCCAATACGAACGTGCAGCAACGCAATTCCAAAAGGGTAAGGTCTGCACTGCGCATGAGGGACTTTTGGAAGAAGATTGAAACTAATAGAAAGAATATTAGTACAATAATTTACTCAATTACGAACAAGGTAAATGACTTGCGACCATATGCAGGTGTTGTTATTTCTGACAAAAGACATCTTGGGTTGCTAGATAGTGGTGCACAAGTATCGTGCATAGGGGCAGCTTCGCTAAAGAAGTAAGCAAACAAGGCGAGTTATCCACACATGCAACATCTGTCAGCACGGCAGACGGTCGTGAGCAAGTTGTGTATGGTACTATTTATTTGCCAGTAACATTCAGATCAGAAACTAATGACATTACCTTCTATGTTGTTCCAAGTCTAACTCAAGATTTGATTCTTGGCATAGACTTTTGGAAAAAGTTCCAAATTTCACCTCACGTTACAACGCAAATTAATGCTGATGAATTGGAAAAAGAAACTGGAGAAATTAATAGGCATGTCCTTAACGAGCAACAAGAATCAAGGTTGGAGGGCATAGTAAATCTGTTTCCTTCGTACGAAAAGGAAGGACTTGGGAAAACGACTCTTATCGAACATTCCATTGAGCTTGAACCAAACGTGAAACCGATAAAACAAAAGTATTTCCCTATATCACCTGCCATAGAGAAGTTAGTACGCAAGGGAATCGACGAGATGTTGAAGTTAGGCGTTATGGGAGAAGCACCCTACAGCCCGTGGACAAGCCCGATTGTGTTGGTGCGAAAACCGACGAAAGTTCGATTGTGCCTCGATGAGAGGAAAGTTAATAGCGTGACAGTAAAGGACGCGTATGCTTTACCCCAAATCAATGGAATACTCAGCTGATTGCCGAAATCAAAATTTATTTCGTCCCTGGACCTAAGGCGTGCATTCTGGCAAATTCCCTTGGCGGAAAGCTCTCGCGACTTAACGTGTTTTACTGTTCCGAATAGACCTTTGTACAGATATCGTGTAATGCCATTTGGCCTTTGCAATGCGCCACAGGCATTATGCCGTCTTATGGACCATGTCGTCCCGGCCAATTTGAAAGATGAGGTATTCGTCTGCCTCGACGATTTGTTTATAATTTCTAGTAGCTTCGAAAAGCATATGTCTGTCTTAACCGAAGTAGCTTACCAATTACGAAAAGCTGGTCTTACCATCAACGTGGAAAAGAGCAAGTTTTGTATACATGAGGTCAAATACTTAGGTTTTGTAGTCGGAAATGGTACTATTTGTACTGATACCGACAAAGTTTCATCCATGTTGAATTTCCCTGCACCCACGACTTTAAGACAGCTAAGACGGTTTTTGGGCATGGCTGGATGGTACAGGCGATTTGTTGAAAATGTTGCTGCTTTAACCGTACCGCTAACAAACCTCCTCAAGAAAAGCAAAGGATTTCAGTGGAACGAACAGGCTCAAACCGCTTTCGATACGTTGAAGCAAAAATTTACAGCTGCTCCTGTGTTGGCAAGCCCAGACTATAAAAAGCCATTCCTTATGCAATGTGACGCCAGCAAGTTAGGTGTCGGAGCTGTGTAAGCACAAGTTAACGACAAAGGTGAAGAAATGCCCATAGCTTATTTTTCGAAAAAACTGAACAAAGCCCAATCAAACTATAGCGTGACAGAGCTCGAATGCTTAGCCGCAATTTTAGCTATAAAAATTCCGCGCTTATGTAGAGGGGCAAGAATTCACTGCGTTTACTGACCATGCCAGTTTGAAATGGCTTATGCGTCAGCCAGATCTCATCGGCAGATTGGCCAGATGGTCATTGAAACTACAAGGATACAAATTCAAGATCCTCACGCGCAGAGGAACACAAAATGTGGTTCCGGATTGTCTATCGAGGCAGAATTTCGAAGAAATTTCCGAATTGGAGTTACTTCCAATAGTTGATTTGGAGTCTCCGGAATTTGAATCCGAAGATTACCAAAAGCTACGTATCTACGTTCAGGAAAACCAATCTCGTCTGCCTGATTTACAGATTGAGGGTAACAAAATATATAAGCGAACAGACCATCCGGACGGTGATGTTGAAAGAGAAAGGTTCAATTGGAAATTGTGGTTGCCTAAAAGTTTAGCTGTGAAAGCCATCGAAAACGCACACAATCCGCCAAATAAAAGTCACGGAGGTATAGCGAAAACCTTGGAGAGATTGAGTTTGAATTTGTATTGGCCCGAAATGACTGTGGATGTAAAAAGGTTTATTTCAAGCTGTGATATTTGTCAGAAAACTAAAGCTCCTAATACTATTCTTCGACCACCAATGTCGCAAAAGTTCCAAGTTAAACATTGATATGTTAGGCCCATACCCGAGGTCAAAGAATGGAAACATAGGCATGCTAATCATTGTTGACCACATGACGAAGTTTCCTATACTTATCCCACTAAAAAAGCTTAATTCCTCTGTGATTATAAAATGCCTGAGAGAACAAGTTCTTACAGTATTCGGAACGCCTGAAGTGATTATAAGCGATAATGGGAAGCAATTTAAATGTACCCAGTTTAACAAGTCTTTGGATGAGTTGAGTATCAAGCATGTTTACACAGCGATTTACAGTCGACATGCAAATGCCAGTGAAAGGGTTAACCGGTCAATAATCGCCGCAATCCGCACATATGTTTCCAAAGAGCAAACCAATTGGGATCGCTATATACCCGAAATAGCCGAATACTTACGTAGTTCTTATCATCAAACCATTGGATTTAGTCCATACTACTCGCTTTTCGGGCAACAGATGATTACTAATGCAAAGGACTACCCATTAATAAATAAGCTTGAGTCATTTGAAGATGAAACCATGAGCGATAACACAGGTCTACAATGGTTTTGGTGCCACTCAAAGTAGAACTGATTTCAAGTACATTTGGTACCCTGATGAAAATCTGATACTTACTTTTGTAATGCTACGTGTAGTTTTTTTTTTTTTTTATTTATACCATGTAGCTCTACAGCACAAAAATAACAGTCGTTAAGTTAGGTTTTCTAAACTTTTTCACTACATA
>JAPVRG010228195.1:3834-15995 GCA_029783565.1 Rhagoletis cerasi | reverse complement strand
ATGTTCGTTCAAAAAATCAGTAAGATCGGAGCTATATATAATATATATCCCATACAACCGATCGTTCAGATAAGAGGATTTTGGCTATTACTCACTCATTTTAGAAGATTGAAACATGAAGCTTGGTGAGATATTTGCTAATAGATCATGGAATATTTGTTCAAAAAATCACTAAGATCGCAGCTTTATATATTACTAGCAGACGCAAGCCAGCAAGCAAATTAAAATCAGTTTTTCAGTAGTTACTATTTACATTGATTTGCGCGTGTTCATGAAAGGTATAAAGCCAGCCTCTCCTTACTTGTTTTTGGCTAACAATATCAAGGCAGGCTGACAAAATTCTATAATCAGGCAGGTTCTGCAATTCACTTCCGAGTGAATTTCAACAAATTCACTTCGAATCCGGTTTGTACTTCTAAAGATATATCAGCAGAAAATACTGAAAATTCGCTTCAGAAAATACGCTCTTTAAAATACATTTATGCAAGTTTTATGTGCAGGCTATAATAAAAAAACGATACACTTTGTGAAGTTGCTTTATTGCACTTTATTTACATAGAATTAAAAAAGAATTCAAGCATTTTTAAGAAATTAACGGTACTCCTAAGTTCTTTTATGAGGATTGAAGTCGGTTGTGTTTTTGCTTAAAAATTACTTGTTTAATGAAAAGTTCTATAAACACAAGATGTGCTCATCTTTCAAAAGTAATAAAAAAATTAAATTCAAGAAATTTTAAACTTTTTTTTCCATTTTCCTCGATGTTTCACAAAGTTTGTCTATAATTTTTTCCACTGTAGGAGTGAGTTCCCTATACAAATAAAGAAGTGCTAACCCGTTCAATCGTCCTTGTCACATTGTGCTTCCTAAATATGTTTTAAGTCTACGGAGTGATGAAAATGATCTCTCATTTTCGCATTTTGTTATGGGGAGAGTTACTAGAATGGCAAACGGGGTTGCGTGATTTCAAATCCTTTTTGATTTGAAATCCGCCATTAATTAAGAAATATGTTGGCTTGTGATTTGATTTGTTGCCCAAATAAGAAATAAAAAGGATTTGTTACTTGATTCGTTGACCAAATCAGAAATCAAATTTATTTGTGATTTAATTTGTCAACCAAATAAGAAATAAAAAGGATTTGTTACTTGATTCGTTGACCAAATCAGAAATCAAATTTATTTGTGATTTAATTTGTCAACCAAATAAGAAATAAAATTTATTTGTGATTTGATTCGTCAACCAAATAAGAAATAAAATTTGCGATTTGGTTTGTATCGCGAATCAATTTGTTTGGGAATCCTGAAAATCTTAAAGAAGTTCCGAAAATGCCGAAAAATTCGCATAAATCTCGAAATTGATTGACAAATTAAATCAGAAATAAATTTCATTTCTTATTTCATCGACGAATCAAGTCACAAATAAATTTTATTTCTTATTTGGTTGAGAAATCAAATCACAAATGAATTTTATTTCTTATTTGGTTGACAAATTAAATCACAAATAAATTTGATTTCTGATTTGGTCAACGAATCAAGTAACAAATCCTTTTTATTTCTTATTTGGTTGACGAATCAAATCACAAATGAATTTGATTCCTGATTTGGTCAACGATTCAAATCACAAATCATTTTTATTTATTGATTGGTTGACAAATGAAATCACAAATAAATTTTATTTTTTATTTGGTCTACAAATCCAATCCCAAATAAAATTTATTTAGAATTTGATGCAACCTTCAATTCAGAAATAAATTTGGTTTGTGGATTTGTGACTTGACTAATTCAAAATCACGCAACCCTGATGGCAAATAAATTAAATATATAGATATATGAGCTGCTATAAATGAAAGTGGTGTAAGTTCACTACTGGAAAAAAAATTAGTTAATTACAGTTTTGGTTAGGTATAGACACCTATTTTTTATGTTTATTAAATTACATTCAATGGAGGAAGATTTCTTAAAAAATAATCCAAACAATTTTACCTTACAATCTTATCGCAAACAAATTTTTTTTGAAAGTAGTTTAAGTCCATTCGTAATGATCATACTAGAAACACCATTTTAATCGCTATTATTATTACAATTGCGCATATCTTTGGCAAATATTTATGCCGTATGTAGGACCCTATAAAGCCAAGAGTGTAAACAAGTTAACTGTACTTATCGACTGATGTAAAAGTGAAAAGTAATTTTAGTTTTCGTTCGAAATTCCTATTCTTTCGTTTTACTTTCAAATTTGCAGCGTTTTTTTTTATTTATTTATTTTAAAATTTTAATCAGATTTTTTAGAATTCATTTGGGCATGCAGTTTTGTAGCCTATTTAATTTTTGTGGAATAAAATGCAAGTTTGAAGTAGCTAGGACTTAGCGTTGATTTTTGGCAATTTTCACCCGCATGATAGTAAGGAAACTAGCCAGCATATCCTCTGCTTATTATTTGACTTCGCTCTTTCAGTCATCAATGATAAAATTACCCAAAAACCTCATTCTGGTTCTACTAGTTATGCTGAATTCCATCTACAGCTGGAGGAGGATGCAGGGTGGCCTGTAAGAATGGAGGATAGTTTATACCCACCCTTACCGCTTTACCGTTTAACCAAAACACTCATAAAATATTTTAAAAAGTTTCGAAAAAAACACGAAAAGCCAAAAAAGAGTACGAGTGGGTACGGAAAAAAAGACCCAGAGACCCGAATTTACACTGAATAACCACGAAAAATCATCCCCGAAAAAAATACGAGATAATATAGAAAAATCTTAAATATTCCAAATATCACGAACCATTTCAGTTTTTTCTCAATGCCAGAAAATAGAAAATTACTCACATAAAGTCAGTTCAAATAGGGTTTATTTAAAAAAAAAATATCTCTGATGGTATCATGTTTTAGAATGCAAGCCAACTTTAATAGTACCTTCTAAAAACAGGTGCGACAATTTTTTGGTTTAAAAATCTAAAAAAAAACTTTTATTTACAGTCTCCGATTAAAAAGTATATTACTTACAACTATGTACATAAGTAGGAATTATTAATCGAGAATCGTACGTGATCTAGGAACACCATGTATGTATATCAGTACATACATAAACACAATTATAGTTTTTTCTCAATTTCCTTTAATAAAATTACTCAAAAAATTTATATCCTCACTTAGTCAGCCGGTAAACTCCCTTCAGTCACACAATTTATTGGCATCTTGTTGACATTAAAATTTCCTGTCACGTCTCAGCCACAGACGCGCATCATCGCACGATGATAAAGTGATAATGTGCAGCCAAGTAAAAGTCCGCCAATTAATAAAATTTCAGATTTTTATAACACACATAAGCACTATACATACATATGTATAGACACCTTAATTTCTCGAGGCACAGATTCACACGCGCAGATATTTCATTTCCCATTTCCCAGGGCAACAGAGGACAAGAAGATCATAAAAGAATTATTTTTTTTTTTATTTAAAAAGAAAAGAAAAAATAGTTAAGAAAAACTGCTACACAAAAACCACTTAGAAGCCGAAAAATTTCACTGGAATTAAGAACACACAAAATTGAAAGCGGACAACAACAACAACATCAACTAGCAGCTATAAGAAAGGAGGAGAAAGAGGAACGCGGTGACGAAAATACATTTTATTTTCATTGCCACCCTGATCGACAGTGGCTTTCGGTACTAACAAGTTACCAATTACCCGAACGGTAAAGTTAGATTCAAACAACAATGGCAATGACACTGTCACTTCGGCATACACACCTACGCAGCCGAATGTAATGCATGTGTGCGTTGTGTGTGTGTGTGTGTGTGTGTGTGTGTAACCTTTTAATAATCCTCCCTCTTCTTCTTTCTGATGCTGCTTTCTTTTATTGTGCCACAGCACAAAGAATAGCTAAAATTAAATAATTGCACTTTCATCTTGTAAATGGCGTGCCGCCACACATACCGAAGTTTACCAAAACATAGCAGAGTCAGCAAAAATCAAAGAGGACATACATATGTATGTAAATATATGAGAATACAAAGCAATAAACTGCAACTAAATGCCTGCAATCGTAAGGGCAAATACAGAAAAATTGGCAGGCAAAGCAGCTAAGAGCCTCAAACCAACCGGCGAAGTGAAGTAGAAGACGAAGAGAAAAGGTTACTAGATGGCAGCATGCAACCAAGGAGGCGGATGCGCACATAACACGCCACCAATAAACGCATTCATTCTTAAGAACAATTTCTTCCTGCTTGCCATCGCTTGCTAAACACTTCAAATGTCACTGCTGCTAACACTGCTGCTTGTGCATTATCCCTGTGGCTTCTCTACATACACATGTATGCATTTACAATGTAATCTTTCAATTCTTATCTTCAATGCTGGTTTTTACACGCATTTAGACAAGGCCATAATTCACTCATTGTAATGTCTTCATTTCGACCACCGCCACCGAAGCCCAATGCTCAAAGACAAAAAATGCCAATAGTAATCAAGCAACCAATAAACCAATATGCCAACTCACACACACACACACATATACATATATATATGTATATATGTGAGCTAGCAAGGCTCAGCATAATGAGGACACCATCAGCAGCACCAACAGCGTCATCACTGTGGGCCATACAAGAGGATTCGCTTGGTCATGCTGCTGATCCTTTTTAACACTGCCGCTTCTTTTATTCTCATTGTCCTGCGGGAAAAAATACATTTACCTATACAAAGTTGCTATTCTGATATTTTCTTTTTTTACCTTTCTTTCGCCAGTAAAAATATAACTGTGAATTGTCAGCTAAAGATTATACATACTTATTTTTATTGTTCCACTTACAAGTTCGTATGTAGGTATGTAGGCGCACTTGTGTGTGTGATTTTGCGTCCTTTAGACAACATAAATATTTTCCCATCGATTTCATGCCTTTTAAGTGTATTTTGACAGATTTTATTAGATCATGTGAACAAGTTGTTACATTGCACGTGAATACCCAGCCAACCAGCGGAGTCCGAAGGCTGCACAATATAGGACTCCCTGTGCGGTACGCTGATGCTCCTAGGGAGGCTCCGAAAAGAGTCCCAAAGGAACATATCCGCCGGAGAAGAGTACCTACTCAATATTTATGAAAAAATTGTGCCTATTGGTCTTCTTAAATCAGTGATTTCGGAGTCCCAATAAGCTCCCTCAGTTAATTCGCAAAAACTCCGCGCGGACTCCTCTATGCATCTAAATCATGCGAAGATAACCTAGACGGAGTGTTTTGGGAGTGCTCCGAAAATAGTTCGAAAAGGAGACTTTACGGTTTCTGAAAATGCTCCTAATTTTATTTATAATTATAATTACAATTACATTTTATTTCATCTTTCCTTTTTTATTGAAAAACCGTAAAATTACAGAAAATGGTTAAACATTTTTAAAAGACCGTCATATATTGACTAGTTTTAACTATTCAATACAATTGATTTACAAGTTTTTCAGTCTACGTGTTAATGATCTTACAGATTAGATTAAAAAAAAACTTAAAACAAGAAAAATAACTTTGACTCTCTTTTCACTCCATACCCGGAGCGCTCCGAAAACGCTCCTCCGGTGTGTTGCTGTGGGAGTCGATTTTCACTTCATATTCGGAGCGCTCCGCAATTGGCTGGCTGGGTATGACCGTAATTGTGCCGATGCGTGTGAATGTGTTTATTTTTATTGTATGTTTGTTGCGCATTTCCTGTCGTTCGATTTTCTGGGCCACCGCAGTATGGTGGGAAAAAGCAATAAAATTATGATTTTTTTCTTCTACATACAATAGAACTTAATTTTTAATAGAAATAATAATAATAGTAAAATAAAAGTAATTCATTTTCAATAGGCGAAATGCATTTTTATGGCTTTCTTGGCGCCAAATAGTCGACGAACATTTGCGGAATGCTATACGAAGTTTAGAATGGCCTACCAGATTCAATTATGCCTCTGCAGAACGCAGCCCACTTGCGAGTCTGAATGAACTAAAAAATTTTGTTGAAAACTGATATAAGGACTCACCAAAAGTGCAATTTTTTACACCCAAAAAGTCATGAAAATTGTTGAAGCTGTCAAGAAGGAGAAATTTTACGAATACAAGCACATACGACCCAGACTAATGGACATTTGACCTACTTAATTTTTTAAAGATAACCTCGAAATAATGTGTTACCTCTCGATGACACGATACTTAGCGAGATGCCAATTACATTTCGAAATGCATTTCACTTTTCATAAATCATTAGCCTGCCGATGCGCTACCGCTATTAGAAAACAATGTTTTTTATATTGCTAAGACCTGCCATCGAAACTGGAACTCTAGCGGGATGTACATCGACTTCGATGGGCGTCTAAAAGGGTCGCTCTTCGCACTTCGGATCAGCGGTATTCTCAGTCTCAGTATCTGCCATTCTTAAGGAACACATGATTGATTTTGAACGCAGTCAAGAACAACTTTCAATTTCTATGCTAAAGGGATCGGTAAGCAACGGCAATCCCTCTGAGCTCATCTTTATCCATTAAAATTTCATCATGAAATAGGGGAAAGTGTGTAGGCTCAGGAATGATAATTGGACTAATCTACTGAGACGGTTTTAGCCTTTTAGCTTTTCATCCCTCTGACGATTTTGTTGTCTAACCCTGGAGCGTGATACGAGGAGAAAGGAGATTATCGAGCCTAAATCGAAATTGTTGCTTCATTGTCTTCTAAGTTCAGTCCAAGCCCCACTTGGAGCGTCTGGGGAAGTTTGGTGGGATAAATGTTGAACATATCTATACCCTTATGGAGCTTTGAGGTATTTTTTCGGAAGACTACCGATGACTGACTATCTGCCGCACAGATAGCTGGCGATGTAATAGATATATTCAATTAGCGTTCCGTGGTTTACCCCATTTTTGGGCTTTGACATGTCGAGCGCCCCAGTTCAGTACACTTATAAGGTGGCCTCTAGCTTAGGTCGATTGATATCTGCGCGGCGATTCTATTTAGCGATTACAATCATCATTTACCTTGGAAAAAAGCTTCTCTATTTTCAGATGTTGCTTGAACTAGGGATCGAGTCTTGGTCCTACGAAATGGAATCTCGCTCTTCTGACAACGTGGCTACGACAGCCAACCAACCAAACCAAAAAACGGCGGCTCATTAAACAGTAAGGGAAAATTATTATTTTTAGATAGCTGAAGTTTAGGATGGTTCTGGGTAGAGGATTCCACGCATGAGTAGAGAGTTTTTTAACCCCATTCACCAGCTCAAGACTTCCAGTGTTTACAACAAATTTCCTCTGGGTACACCGATTCGGAAGCGAGCTAATGTGAGAAGGCAAACCCCCAGCAATGGGTTGGGTGGTTAACTGGAATGAAAATTGTACACTCTGTAGTTCTGGAGGGCTTTGATTTCGTCCCTGAACGAACGGATTACTGTGCCTCCGAAGCAGCTCCCAATAACTCCTTCCCTACCTGCATTCCCTTGAGAGAAAACTGGGTGGGGCGGGATTGCTGGAAGAAGGCAGCAGTGAACTTCTTCACGGACGGATCAAAACTTGGAGACAGGGTTCGTGGAACTCTCCATCAAAACTTTTTTCAGGTTTCTTGACTACTGCAGTGTCTTTCAGGCGGAAATAGTTGCCATCAAGGGAGCAGAGGTCAGCATATACTCTGATAGCCAGGCGGCTATCAGGGCCCTGAATTCTATGATGGTGCGCTCGAGATCGGTTACGTAATGTCTGACCTCTCTACCTACCGCGTCGGAGTACTTCCGAATCAGACTCATTTGGGTGGCGGGCCACTTTTACATTGCGGGAAACTACGTGGCTGATGACCTGGCAAGGAAGGGCACCCTTGAAACTCTATCACCGAGTAGGAAACAGCTGCGGACACCTCTGTCCTCCTTCGGTTCACTTTTGGACGGTTGGGCCTTATGTAAACTCAGCGAGCGCTTTGATAAAACTAGGACATGTGCAATTGCTAGATCCTTCTGGCCTGGTGTGGACCGTGGGCGAACAAAGGAGCTCCTTATGCTTATGAAGCCTCAGCTCTCGCTAATAGTGAGGGTTCTGACAGGCCATTGTGCGATTTGTTTTCTCGCGGTAAGATTGGGAATCTTAACTGATCCCTTTTGTATTAACTGTCAAGAGGATGACGAGCTGGTAACATCTCAAAGGTCTCTCTTAGACTCTCCAGCCTTTGCGAGGCTGAGATGGAAACATTTTGGCTCGCATTTCCTGTCTAACCCTGAGGTGCTATCAGGGATCGAAATTGGCCGCATTCGTAATTACGTAATGGGGTCACGGCGTTTCGCCGACTAAACTAATGGTCTCCGTTCAGTTCTCGTGGTATCACAAAGGACAATCTCTTAATTGTCCAAGTGCGTCCCCTATCTGGGGCAACCACTACAACCTAAGCTAACAGAGGAAGAGCAAGGTCTCGAGGCGTCAGAGAAAACCAAGAAGAAGAACGAGATAGCTGGATAAATGTTCCCAAAAAGCGTTTGGAGATTATAAGTCCACTTCCGGATCATTTACGTGTGAATGGAATGCTGCCATTAAAAAATATGATCTGTTCGCTTTTACAAATTCACGAAAACGGTGGTTGGTATGCGAAGGTAAGCTAATCTTATAGTATTCGGGAAATATATTTAAAATCAACTGGAGAGGTGTCGCAAAAAGGTGTCTGGAAGAATTGCTGAATCATAAGCCGATTTTGGTTTTTCGCGTTTTAATATGCATTCGAATTTTCCACTTCCTCTTTAATCAAAAAGTAAATATGTATGAAACCTAAGAAGTATTTCAATAACGGACGTAAATTGCATAATTTTTAAAACCTTCGCTTTTTGCAACACCTTTCGGCATCGCAACTATTTTCACACATAACAATTTTGAATTTGTTAACAAGATTTGTGGGCGTTCTTAACGAAAACAAATGCCAACAAATCATCACATATGACATGAAATTACTGAAATTATTAATAACTGCCAATAATTTGCCAACACATACACCTAAGTACTTTCGTGTGCAAATTTTAATCCCCTGTGCATATAGTATATGAATATATCTATGTGTATACAGGGTTATCGGGAAAGTCGTCTTTAAAACTTTAGAAAATTATTAATTAGGTCGTTTCTGGTTTGGTTACATGGCATGATGTCCAAGACCTAAACGTTTTCCAGATATTCGATATAAAGATTATTTAAAAAAAATTTTTTTTTGCTTGCCCGACCACCTTTTTTTTAAATGCTAGCTCAAGGATCCGATTTTTTCTGGTTTTTGTTAAAGGGTGTGTAAATTAATAAAAATCATCAATAAAACTTGAACCCAGCACTGACTGTTGAAAATGGCTACTTGATAAATCCTAGAATGTAGGATTTTCCACTAAGTGTCTCCTATTCAACATCATTAAAAAAAATTGTAAGAAAACTTTTCTGCAAATTATTTTAGACACTAGCATGTCTTTTAAGCTATCCAAATAGGTATAACACTTAAATTAAAGAAGTAACCCGTAGGCGGATTGTGGGCTCAACTAGTTGATGGTACAATTTCATAAGGAAAAAAAAACTTAACAATCTGAACCATTTTATTGATTATATACTAATGATACTAATTATCATTATTTTCCCTAAATTATAATTTTTTTGTTTTTTTCCTTTTTTAGTTTTGGATATGTGATATAACCAAATTACCCCAGATGCGCCCAAACGTCTTCCAGAAGGATTTGAAACATCGTCCGTTAAAGCTTATCTTTTAACTTGTTGTAACAGATGACAACGTAGGCTATGCATTTTTTAAGTACAGCTAGAATCGAATATCATTGCTACATGCTTCATTTTGTGTGTTACCGTTCAGTAAGAGAACGTTGTCCAAGTAAAGTGTTTGTGATGGCTGAATTAATACATCTCGTTGTTGATGGGTAAGTTTTTTTTATTTTCAATAATAAATTTTGAATATCAGGCTAAGGTTTTACTTTGAAAAAATATTTAATATAACAATTTATTTGGTTACTAGCCATTTTATTTGAATGATTTGTCGGCAGGAGCCTAACATATATTGACATCCTTCCTGAAGGATTGTGAGCGAATCCAACTATTTTTAAAAATATTTTTTTTTTCAGAAGGAGGATTTTACTAACTGAGTTGTTAGACATGATATTCCTGATAGTGGATTCGCAGCGAGGTCGAGCTAGCCAGAGAGCGTTTATTGATAGCCGGTATGATTGCAAAGACCATTATTATGCATGCAACTTAACTTTGCTGACAACAGGTAAAAAGCAACAATTGGCTTATCGCAATACTCAAATAAAGCAATCGAAATGCCTTAAATGTAATGCGGAATTGCATGTTGATTGCTTTATAAATTACCACAAAAAAATTAAATTGTAGCACCATTTTATCTATGTATTCCCATTTTTTTTTAAAGAGCTATGAATAAAATAACAAATATTTTGAATTCATTTGTATCATTAAAGAAAAAAATTTCTAAAAAATAATTGCGGTGTTATCCCAAAGACCGTCCAGAAGGATGGGGTTTTGTGAACTAGTGGTGGGGGTAAAATCTTAAAAAATATTATTTCCACGTTATTTGAAGACTCTTTAAGCAACATTACACCATAAACTTAAAATGACTTAAATAAATAATAATGTCTTATAATTATGTTCTTAAGTATCTAGGGCGACTTTCCCAGTGACCCTGTATATACAAACAAACGCACACAATGAATGCAAAAAATATTTCATGTGCCGCTTGCAGCTGAGTAAGAGGAAATTTGAAATATGAGATTAATAAGATCAAAATGTAAGAATGCAGCCGAAAAAGGCAACACTAGCGCCAGTTAACCCTGAAACATATTTATTTAACTTTTAGCCAGCGACGTTTGTAGCTTCTTTTATGCGAGTATTTTCAGTTTGTGCTCGTTTTTTATTTTTAATTTTTTGTGGATGGTTTGCAAAATTTTTGCCAATAAAGCGGCGATGAAGAAGGCGGTGATTAAAAAATTAGCAACTTCGTTTGCAGTAACAACGTGTCAGCGGCAATGCATACAGGAAGACAGCAAAGCACATCAGCAGCAACCGCAACAGCAGCAACATCAAAAACACGTATAACAACATGCTTTGAGCGGCTATAACAAGGGAAAACATACCGCAAAACCCATTTATTAATTTTACTGCTTTGCTTAAGCTGCCGCTGGACGTTCTCATTGCCATGGCATGTGTGATGTTGTTGTTGTTCCTTTTGCTGGTGCGATGAAGATACTCAGTGAGTGGCGGCGACCGCTGCAAGACATCATCCTGCCTGAGTGGCTGGCTGACTGCCGAGATTGCACAGGCAAACAAAGCATCCACCACAGCAACATAGCAAGCGAACTGCCACAACTACAGCTAAAACAACAACAACAAAAACAATAACAACAATGGTGAAGAACGCCACCGACACCGCCGCCATCTCCATAAAATGTGGTGATTGATGAAGCCGAATTAAGTAAACCGTACCGCCAACTATGCCAGCATCAAAAGAAGTTAAGCCAAAAAAAAAATAAAAAAAATAAAACCAAATAGGAAGCGAAAATGTCGAGGCGCTGAAGCGAAAGAAGCGCAGCTTCAGGGATTTGAAAAATGGAAATAAAAAATCAGAACCAAAAAACAGATTTGATGTCCGAAAACGCAAACGAAAAAAGTGCGCTATGGCCAAAGGTATGAAACGCCAGCAAAAAATCTGCAATTTAGTGGCGCGTATTGTGTGAACTCATCATTGTCAGAGAGGCGGCAAAGCGGCGCATGCAAACACAAACACATACGCGTACACGCTGTCAAGCATATCTACATACATACATATATACAGATACATGTCATGCATGCAGAGACGCAATTGACGATGTGAATCAATGCCCAGCCCATATGCCAAAGGGCTAAAACATACAAACATGCACATGCGCACATACACCCATACACACTTGCATATTTGTATGCATATGAGTTCATACTTAACTGGTTAGTTGGTTGGTTAGTTGTTGGTTGGCTACACGAAATCCCACCACCACACAGTGCCGCGACTCCATACAAAAGATGGACAAAAATAGAAGGAGTGGTCCGAATTGGCTGAAACTTCACATCTTAAAGTATTATGCCACGCTAATTTCAAAAATGAAATCGGTTTTTCTGTACCGGTTACTCATTTCGAGAAAACCGAG
>JAPVRG010228189.1:0-12309 GCA_029783565.1 Rhagoletis cerasi | reverse complement strand
CTGTGTACAAAAATTAGAAAAATTCTGCAAAGTTTCATCTAAATTTCGATGTTTTTAATAAGATTTTTTTATAAAGATTTTCTGTATTATGCAGATTTTTAGAGTTTTTTTCGTTGACACTGTAGTGCGTTTCCTCTACATAAAAAAATTGCCGAACATACTTTGTATGAAAGAAAAAACGTTACACTGTCAGCATAAAACATTACACTGTAAGTAAATTTTAAGGTTTTGAAATATCACAGCTAAACGGACAAACACGTACACTTAAATTTGGGCTCTAAACTTAATTTTGCGCTCACGTAAAAATGTTGAGATATTTAATGAAAAAGTTTTATGAAAAAAAAATTTGAGCTTTAACAGGGAAAAGAGTGAAAAAATCTATGTACGTGTAGTCCCTACGCGCGGAAGAAGTAAAACTTAATAGATAATTTCCAGAAAAGAAGTTTGCAAACTTTTTCATTTTGTCTTCGCCTTTAAATTTGTCTTTGTCTTTGTCTTTGTCTTTATCTTTATGTTCATCTTTATCTTTATCTTTGTCATTATCTTCATCTTTATTTTTATCTTTATCTTTATAGTTGTCTTTATCTTTATCGTTATCTTTACTTTTACCTTTACCTTTACCTTTACCTTTATCTTTATCTTTGTCATTGTCATTGTCTTTATCTTTGTCTTTATCTTTGTCTTTATCTTTGTCTTTATCTTTATCTTTATCTTTGTTTTTGTTTTTGTCTTTTTCTTTGTCTTTATCTTTATTTTTATTTTTATCTTTATCTTTATCTTCATCTTCATCTCCATTTTTATCTTCATCTTTTCTTTATCTTTATCTTTATCTTTGTTTTTGTTTATATTCTTGCCTTTGCATTAGTCTTTCCTCACCCAATTGGTGTTTAACGCAGCTATTCGTTTTGTATACCCGCCATATACTACCTTTACCGTGGCGTTAAATATTTATCGCAAACATATCGGAGCTGTAATAATAAGATTCATTTCAATAATTTGAGTTTAACTTTTTAAACTGGTGGCCACCCTCTTCAAGCCCTTCAAATATATTTTAATTGTGTTTCTTTGAGCTCTTTCTTTTCACGCTTACCGTATAGAATTGTTTGCATAATTTAACTAAATTTGACTTTTGAAACAGGTAGCAACCCTCCTACATGTAGCTAAAAAATACAGTTTATTCAAAACCATTTCTTTTAATACCCATATTGGGGTAATTCATTTAACTTAATAAATAATTTGAATTTGATTTTCGTATATATGGCAACCATTTAAAAAAAATAAACCAAATTGCACATCTACACAACAAGCCTTTTCATTTGACACCTCATTTTTCAGAATCGAATATGACTTGGTGTTAAATATTTAACGCAACCCTCTGTGGCAACTCCTTTTAAGGAACTAAAAATATGTTGCACACCCGAAGGCCAAGGCCTTTCATGTGACACCTCATTTTTGAAAATCGAACGAACGATACAGATTTTATGACTGGGTGTTAAATATTTAACGCAACCATCTCCGGACTCGAGTAAGAAGTTTCACTTCAAAAAACGGATTCTTTGTCAATTTTTTCATTTGTATTAAAGTCTGTTCTTGTACGAAAAACTCAAGCTACTACCGAAGAAAATTGATGGACAAATAAAAGAATGGTGAATAGACAAATGAAAATGAGCAATGATATGTGGGTTAGTAAAATGTTACTCATACCACACGTGCTACGAGTATGCCATTTATGTAGATACATATCGCACACCATCTTCAAAAGAGGCACAACTCAAAATTTATAATTTTTTAAATAATGCACAAAAAATGCTCACAGACCGTTTATTTACCTTTCAGCAAAAGCTGCAACAAAATTTGTTGAAAAAATCTGCTGTAAAGTCTCCCTTGCCCATATGATTAACATGTGCTTGGAAATTGTTTTTCGCGTTTTATGGCAAACGGGTAATTTTGAGTTGTGCCTCTTTTGAAGACGGTGTGCGATATGTCGTCTTTCATGCTCATATTTCATACAAAAAAATCATTGAGCAATTCCATTTGCCTATTCACCAATTTATTATTTATCCACCGATTTTCTTCGTTAGTAGCTTGATTTTTTCATAAAAGAACAGGCCTTAATACAAATGAAAAATATTGACAAAGAATCTGTTGGTTTTTCAAAATTCACTCAAAATTTTGACGTGATACGGATTTTCTGAAAACGTTATCGAAATGTAGAGGTTGCCTTTCTACAGTGTTATTAAATATCCACCCGATTTTCTAGCCACTCGAAATTTGCACATTGTTCTACTAAAATTTAATGGGCTACAAAACTGCATACTTTAAATTAAAAAAATCTTATGAATAACATCGAAATGTAGACGAAACTTTGCAGAATTTTTCTTTTTATACAGTTTCTGTTAAAGAATTAACTATATTTTTATAAAAAAAAATATTTTTAATTAAATGACAAAAAACATTAATTGGTAAAACTTGTCATTATGTGACGGAATTATAATTATTTCGAGGAGTGTATGTAGATATCGTTCCACAAGCTCGTATTAAATTCAATTGCCTGCCGAGTCCAAAGTAGCGCAATTTAGTGTGAGTTATTCTCGATTTAAATCAAGACCGACAATATTGGGGGTGATTGTGCTTTAATTATCTTTTTGTTCCATATTTCAAGTGTATTGTGGGCGTCTGTTACTAGACTTGCTTCATCGTCTCTGCAGGAAAAATCCCCCGGTGTTGAAGCTACATATTTCATTGGTGCCTTATGAGCAAGATTGAGTCGAGTGGCTCTCGGCTGCCCTTGCCGACAACAACGAAGTAGTGATTCCTGTGAATATTTTCGCAAAGTATATTCCTTCTATCACAATGTAATCATTTTGTTGTCCGTTCAAGACATCCGAGTGTTTTCTTGGATATTTTGGGTGCTGGTATCTGGCACTATTCACCACAGTCAGCCTCCCTTCGTTGTAGGAGGTATTGCTATGAAGGCTGAATTCCTCAGTTATTAGAATTACCGTGATTACATAGAACACAATCGTAAACCCCCTAATCAAATATAATTTTAGATTACCGCAAACAATGTAGAAAAACGTCGTAATTAAAGAGATCTGCCAGACGTTTTGCTATTATTTTGATCTTAAGAGATATTTTTAAACACTTCTATCAGCGCTTCGTAAAACAATGCATAGGAACATGCACCTATATCTACATATATATTTATATTCGTGCCAACTTGCATACATACATACCCAATCGACAAAATGAAGAGCGTTTGTAAATAAACGCTTTCAGACAGGCCGTGTTCAATAAGACAATTTCTTTGGAAACTGTATTAGGAGATCTTCAAAGAGATAAGCCATTCGAAATCAGACGATGAGGTGTGTCTGTATTTATACTGCGTCACTATAATTTCGTAGAAATTTTCCTCTTGTAGGCATACTAAATCACAAGGCCTTGAAACTTTAGCTATTAAATACAAAAATAGGAGTAAAGAATCGCGCACGGCCTATCCTTTCGAAAAATCGAAAAAATTTTGCCTACTGGGTATGCATAGCTAGAATACAAGTATATACGTATATATCGCACACCCTCTTCAAAAGAGGCACATTTCAAAATTACCCGTTTGCCATAAAACGCGAAAAAAATGTTAATCATATGGGCAAGGGAGACTTTACATTCGATTTTTTCAACAAATTAAAACAAAATTTTGTTGCAGATTTTGCTGAAAGGTAAATAAAAGGTTTGTGAGCATTTTATCGCATATTTCAAAAATGACAAATTTTGAGTTTTGCCTGTTTTGAAGATGGTGTGCTATGTGTGCACATGCCTATAAAACAATTGATATTCCATTACACGCACCTTATTTAAACGGGGATCTCTCAGATGGTCAATACCTCGAACACCAGAGGGACATAGGACATCACCAACGACATCGTGAAATTGTCTTGTATCTGTAGAAGTAATTTGCTGTGCCATAGGCGACGTTGCGGCAGCTGCAGGGCGCGTGGCGGCACATATTTTCGAGAGGTTTCCATGCAAGCTGCAAAATGAATGAAAAAAAAAACAAACGGAGCGAATAAATGGAATTGTTGCGTATATAGATAAAAATTAACTGGTCACTAATAAGATCAAGTGCAAATATAGATTCTGAGCAGCACCTTTTTCGCAATTGCACGATAGTTCCTAACAAATGCTCGGATGGTTTCATGGTTAATGAATGAAAATATTATGATAAAAAACTTTATAAAATGCTTACTTTTGTAATTGTGAATAATTTTCGCGATATCATTTCAGCTAAGCCCTGAACGCACGCCCTGATAAGTGCACATACATACATACATATATGTATTGTATTATGAATACGATGTGTACGTAATCCTGATGATTTTTAGTGTTTTACGATTTCGAAGCTAATTTTGACATTGCTTCTGCGCTGCTTTAGATGTGTACTCATTATTATGTATACAAACAAATATACAAATGTGTATACAGGGTGCACCGATAGGAAACTAGAGTATTTGCATGTACAAAAAAGTGAAAATTCCCAAAGAACGGTTCTATCCGTTTCAGTCAACATTTCCTACATTGTGCATTCTTATTCCATTCTCCGATTTCGGTGAAATTTTAATCAGCTGATGTGAACATGCATACATATGCATTAGACTGCGTCAAAACTAGAGAACGACCGAACTTCGGCTTCGGCCATGTTCGGCCACAAAAGTTCGGTTCGGTTTCGGTTCGGCTTCGGCAAAAAAAAAGCCGAACTTTGGCCGAACATAAAGTATTAAATGATTACTACATGTACACATGCCATAACAAGTTTTTTATGTTATGTTTACAAAAATACTTATGTAAGTATATGTTATTTGCTGAAATTTATGTGATTGAAACTTAAGTATGTACCTTTTTTGCTTTTTTATCAAAAATAATACTACATTTTTAAAAGGTCATTGCTTTTTTATTACTTGGGCCCTAGAAAATGTTCGGTTCGGCTTCGGCCGAAATTGGCCGAAGTTCGGTTCGGTTCGGTTCGGCCTTAAAAATCGAGGTTCGGTCGTTCTCTAGTCAAAACAAAAAAAAATCCTGCGATGCGACCGGCACAAGACTCATATTTTAGCATTTGGTATAGTAATGATCCTCCATGAATCTCCCCTCTCTAGGACAATTCTAAGAGGTGCCGCATCGATCCTTTAGTTTTCCCATAGGAATTACACGTAAGAAAATGAGTTCTTGCCTTTTGAGGTCAATATAATATTCTGGGATTAATGGAAACACTCGAAACTGTAGGAGTACATTGATTACATGCTATTTAAGTATTATGCAGGCTTAGATTATTTAAATTCCTAAATTAAAAAATTAAAATTACTAGATTTGGCCCAAACAGGACAAGGGATTAAAAAAGGATAGTTTATTAATTTAAATAATCTAAACCTGCATAATACTTAAATGGCATGTAAACAATGTACTCCTACAGTTTCGAGTGTTTCCGTTAATCCCAGAATATTATATTGACCTCAAAAGGCAAGAACTCATTTTCTTACGTGCAATTCCTATGGGAAAATAAAGGATCGATGCGGCACCTCTTAGAATTGCCCTAGAGAGGGGAGATTCATGGAGGATCATTGCTATACCAAATGCTAAAATCTGAGTCTTATGCCGGCCGCATCGCAGGAAGTTTTTTTTTTTGACGCAGTCTAATATGCATGCATGTAAAAGGGAAGCTAGTCAAGATATTTTAAAAATCGTATTTATGGCTATGTAAAAAACAACTTTTACCACAGATAGATGCTGCAGATGGGGCGTGAGACATTTTTTTTTTCTTTCGAAACCATTTTGTTGGTCAGAATAGCTTTGAGTTATTAGACACTAAATGAAGCCATTATGAAAAAGTCGAAGTATGAATTTATAGTTAACTTCGGTTCTGAGAGTTTTACTTAGAAACTTGATTTTTTAAATTGCTCAAGGTGTGTTGAAAAGGCTATAAAGACGCTACAACTGATATTTATTTGTTATCATTATCATCGTAAGTAAATTAAGGTCGCAAATCATTACATTTTTCATACATTTGAGGAAGTGTCTAACGAAAAAATTATACTTTCAATACATTATTTTAGAGGAGGAGCAAAAACCGAAAATACAAAAACCCAAAATTTACTGGAAATCTGGCGGATTTCAAAGTTATAATGGTTTTAAAAAATATGTATATAAAACATGATTTAAAGTGTAAGATGTCGCTCATCTAGAACATATTATTAAACCAGTAAACTAAAAATTTACCGGAAGTGGAAATCTCATCTTTTGAATGGGCACTCCCCATATGTATGTATATTATTTAAGTTCAATTTCACGAAACATACTCTTTAAAAGAAGCTATATTAAAAACGAACTTTGTAACACCCTTTATCAATACAATCGCACTTATATAAACTGCTGATTTCGTCGTGTGTAGTCAATCAAAATCACAAGGCAAAGCTTCTTATCAAAGCATAAATAACACCTACTGGATTTATCTTTTATTTTCAAATATATATATGTAAATGACGAAATCAGCTGATAAAAACGACCATGCTTAAAAAGGTAACTCGCGAATGATAAGCACTGCGCATACGTAATTAATTTTAAATTTATCCATATTAGGGTGCCTCAAAAAATATAATAACTGTTTTCTTATAAAATTGTGTATTATAAAATTGTGTATGTTTAAGACTACAGCAAATTTATGTATTTTGGATCAACGCGGTATTATTCGTGAGCTTAACTGCGTGGAAAGTAAATTGTACACATTGCGGGTTTTAATTTAAAAAAAAGATTTCATTTTTGATATCCAGCAAGTTGGTTAAGCTCATAATTATATTATGAAGAAAACTTTAATAAATAAGTATAATAAAGTTGCCGCCAGTTTTCAAGACAGCTTTGAAAATACTGCATGCATGTTTCCAGTCACTATGTCTAGCAAAATTTTGATTAAAAATATTTTAAAGTTAATGGACTGTTTTCTCTCATTCCTATAGTTCTGAAAATTGCGACAAAAATTACATTATTTCGAAAATGAGGCCTAGTTTTTTTTAACTTTGATGCAGTTTACATTTATATCAACAATGAATTGCGGTGAAAATATATTCGCCTTAAGTCATTGAGTTACTATATGCCCCTGTACGAATAGTAGCTACTCTTTTATGCGGTGTCCAAAGCACCTTAACAAAAACCCTGCAACATATTTAAATATGCAATACATATCTACATACATATGTATTTGTGTATGCATTTATATCGGAGCGTAGCAACGCTTCACGCACATCTAACTTTTTATAGAAATAAGATATGGAAAAATTAAAATGTACTTAAACGTTCACACAAATACGTTTAAGTAGTTCGCATTATTTATCAGATTTTCTTTAGTATACACATGTATACTAATATCCATGCACTGAATCCATGCCCGAGACCATGACCACATCCAATAAAATTAATCAATATTCTAAATATGCCGTAAACTGGCAAGAAAGCTATATGTACTTATTATCAAATGGCATTCAAGCTTCAGACAAAAAAAATGAACTTTCTTCTACAATTAACGACTGCCAACTTTCTAGCAATTTTGTGATTTCGCGTATATGGACTTTCTAAATTTAATCAATGAAGATTAGGAAGTATGATCATTAGTGACAGCATTACTGATCAAGGAACATTGCCAATGTAATAAATGCTAATCTTTTGTTAAAGGTCAGACTCATTTGAATGTTGTGACAGTATTTCTGTCTGCAATAATTTTCCACGAGTTATTAAAATTTTTTAGAACTTCCGTTATATACATATGTTTCACTTTTCATATTTATGAGAAGTATCCCACAGGGGGCGTACTTACGAGACTGCTCTAATCACGGGTGGTCAAGAAGATTCTCAAGAATACGGAAGTATGTCTTGCTGAACAGCCTACGCGGGTGAAGTATCCGTCCTAGTTAATTGGAAGTGATTGTCCATACTTATTTCACTCATAATTCTGGAATCAAAGCAGAAAAAATGGCCTACTACTCTTTACTAGAAAATATAAGATTCTGGACTCGTCTGGAACTAGCTTGAAGGGAGCGAATACTTTAACTGATACAAAGTACCAAGTAGTTACTGCCGAATAACACTCAATAACAAACTGGTTAAGGCTCAACGTGCAGCAGAGGGTGAAGAAAGCCTCGGTTGCGCTCAATGTAAGCAAAAAGACGCTAAGCTTTACCCGAGGCCTATTGCTTTCCTTCTCTTATTGAATTTTCACGGCAATCATCAGGCCGATATTATGCCAGGGTGTATTTTTCTTTTGCCCAGCAATGAAGAAGAAACCGTTTCTCAAAAGAGTAGGGAGTGTATACACGAGAGCGTACCGATAAGTACTTAGCCGACAAAAGAAAAACGAAAATTTTGGAAAATTGGCGATTTATTTCTCATCATATTCTCCTTTTATCTGGATACACTTGACCCCGCGATGCTCCAACTTCTTTAACCCGTCTGAAAAATACGTTTTTTCGAGGTCTGCGAAGTAGGCCTCCGTCGCGGCGATGACCTCCTTATTCGACTTAAATTTCTGCCCGTCGAGTGACTTTTTTAAGTTTGGAAGCAAAAAAAGTCGCACGGGGAGAATGCGGTGGTTGGGGCAGCAGTTCGTAGCCCAATTCGACCAATTTGGAGGTGCAAGCCGGCGCTTGTTGTCCGGAGTGAACTAACGCGGCACGCATCGCACCGACAGCTTCCCCATGCTCAAAATTTCATGAAGGATATGACCCACGTATATATTGAGATGCCTACTGTCTCAGCTATCTCGTGAACCTTCAGTCGGCGGTCTGACAATACGATACCGTGATTTTTTGTCAAGTTAGCATCCGTAGTAGCCGTTTTCGGGGCACCTCTGCGTGGCTAGTCAAAAACCGAAGTGCGACAACGTAGAAACTAATTAAACAAATTTATGACGGTCGCCATCAAAGGAGAAGAGTAACCGTACACAGCAGCCAAGCGTTCTCTGATTTCGCTGCGCGATTTCCCTTCCAAAAACAAGAATCGAATCACCGACCGATATTGCTCTTTTTCCATTTTTCTAAAATCCGCGGACACGCCCGCTTCCACAGGTAGTAACCGTCTACGAGCATGTACTACACGATAGTGTGCGATAGTGGCGCCATCGGGCGGCGAGGCTAAGTACTTATCGGACTGCCCTCGTAGATTATATATGATTAGAGTAACAAGGGCACTCAGAACCACACCGAGGGCAGTACTCTATACACTGCTGTGACTTCCGCCGGCGTATCGTTCAAAACTACTGCCAGGTTTAATGCCACGAGGAAATCTTTGTGCAGGCCTTGCGGTCACAGTTTGTACTTAGTATAGCGTCAACAATTCCTGAGCAAACAGACTACTGCACTTTGAAGCAAATATCAAAGCCAATATCGGAAAAAACAACAACCAAAAAGGAAATGTACGCAAACGGTTTAACTAAAATTTATTTAAATATAAATATTTTTAAAATACACACCTTGCAAAAATCAGGTGCCATCTCAAGTAAAATAGGGCCGAAAATGGCGGTTCTGAATATAAATCGTGGACTTTCGTAATTTCCGCTCATTTTCAGCAAAAATCTGTCAATCAAATATTAGCGTAACACTTGATATCAAATATATACTTATGTATGTGCATGTGTAAGTGCATTCAAATGCGTACGGCTATTATCAAACTCTTATTCAAATCAATTAATCAATACCTTAACTGATAATGAGCTCTGTGTGTGTCATCAGACATTTATCAATTATAATCCAAGCTAAAATGGGTTCGACACGCGCCCTTACAATCCCATAGACAACAGAGTGTATTTATATACATTAGACCGTATCACCTTGTATGGGCCGAAAAAAGTTCTATTTGTTCCAAGCAATTTCGAATACTAACTAGGAGAGTATTTCAGGAAAGAAAATTTTGTTTTCGGCACCCTGTAAAAACAGCTAAATCGGTTTTTTTCTATAACTTCTTTACTTGATGTTCGACTGCTATAAATGATATACCGTTGTAAATATATTAAGAATTTCTATGTTGGACCAAACTCAACAACTGTACAAAGTTTGGTATAAATTGGTAAAGCGATTACCGAGATATATATGTGTAATTATAATCATTTTCCAAAAAATTATAATAATTTTATTTTTTGCAAGATATAAATTTTCAGTGAATTAGCTTTAGTAAATTGAACTTATTTGTGATGCGGTCTAATGTACATACATACATAGTTGAGCATTTGTTGCTTCGGACTGAAATCAGCAGTGATTTAATGTGCACAGATATATATACATATATACATATATACATGCATATGTACATACATATACACATGTATATATTTAATGGCATCAGCCGTATAATTTATAATATAAAGAATAAAAAATCATGAATTATAGAGAAGTGACGCAAAAACTAACACTGAAGTTCTTGGGAAACCCCAAGCCGGCATGTTAGCAGGTGTACCTACCCTCAAGGAAAAATGATGGCATCTGTATGAAATCTACAACTCTATACACGTATTCTGCATTTTTTACTGAATTTCAATAAACCTGTTTTTGAATGCATTCAGCAAGGCGAATTTATATAAGGTGGTGTTGGGAAGGCAGCTGACTTTTTCGCCATGGTGAGCGTTACGTCAAAATGATGTGTTTGTTGTAATTTGACAAAACGGATTCCGTATAATTTGTTAGTGTAATTTTTTACTTATATACGGCTAACACCACCTTGTATTATTGCACCATGGCATTCAGTGGGCAAATCTCCGGAGCCGTTTGCTTTTGTGTCACTCACCTTTAAATACATTTTATTGATGTAATTTTATTTTTTATAGAAAACTTGGGCCATTTTGATAACAAATGTGACGAGTTTTTGTAATTTATTCATTTTTATTTTATTTTAATATTGTTATTTTAATTTTTTGAACAAAGTCATTCAGCCTTATCCTGAGTTTCGCCCGAACAAAATTTCGCCTGAAAATTGTTCATCCGCCCATGGTAAATACACGGAAACAAAACGTGAAAAGTGAACCGGTTCGGGGGAAATGAAACTCATGATAAGGCTGATTAAAAGAACAATATTGACGTGTCACTCTGAGTACCTTCTTTACTTTTTTTGAGTATAACTTTTTCAGCGCAAAACGGAGACATTCAAAAATCACGGCAAATAGTAACTGAAATATTAGAAAATGTATGAGGTGTTGAGAAAGATGTGCTCCTTGATGTTTGACCCTAATTTGTAAGTAGTTTAAAGACTGTAAGGCAGGTTTATAAAGTTTTCTATTTTTGTTAATATTGCTTTTAAATAAATTTTTAACGCAAAAAAACATAAATTTTATGTAGAATATACTTTATATTTTTATGTTGGCCCATAAATACGTTATATATATGACTTTTGTTGTTTTTTACTCAGTAGACCTTCGGGTGCAAACGCCCATATGTGAATATTTTCATCTACAGAATTCTACCAACATTTGAGCTTCACGATCATTAAACTCTTAATAGCTGTTCAATGAAAATACGTACACAGCTGCAATAATAGCTTGAAATTGGGATCATCAGAAAAAAAGTTTAACATACATATGTAAATATGTATATATATATAACATATTTGAAATCGGGTTAGCGACAGTTTTTATTATTTACTTGTTTATTTTTGCCACTGTTGCTAATGGTATATCTAGAAATCATTTATAACTACCAAGATGGTTCAACGCAGTCATGCGCTCGCCGATATTAGAGCGCCAGTGGCGTCATCAGCCCACTCAGCGAACACGCAAACATGAGAACAAAACTTTCATGCCTTGGCTTTAAAAAAAATTTAAAGTGACGTGTCGGTTACGTGTGGCAACAGTTTTTAGCGCGTGTGTGATATGCTGATATTCGATAGCATCGCGACACTATATAACAGATGCTAAATACCTCCGCATACGTATGTGCATACCCTGCAGCAATTCGGACTCACCCTAGGCTAGCCCTCAGATAGTCCCTATTGTTACCAGTACTAGTCCCTCATAATTCCCCTGCCAATGGTTTCAACTGCCATTTCTAGCATTGGCGTGTCATTGGAAAAGGACCGGTCCGCTTAAGACTGGCCGTAACATAGTCCTGGGCTAGTCCAATTTTGGAAATTTTTCTCGTTGATGCAACGATTTGGCGAATTGAAGGATGAGCTGACAAGCCTCAGGACTGCGATGAATAACATGGAAGTGCGTGTGGAGCAAGCAGAAGCTCAAATCGTAGAAAATGAGCACCTCAAAAAGGAAATTGTGCTGCTTAAGACTGAAGTAAATGA
>JAPVRG010228184.1:0-18007 GCA_029783565.1 Rhagoletis cerasi | reverse complement strand
AGCTTTAGTAGTTACTAAAATATCGCAGTTTTTGTATTTCTGAAAATTACCGTTATATGGGAGGTGGGCGTGGTTATTGTCCGATTTCGCCCATTTTCAATACCATCCGTCCCTATCCCAATAGAAGTATGCGTGGCAAGTTTCGTTGAGATAGCTCAATTTTTACTCGAGTTATCGTGCGGACGGACGGACGGACAGACAGACATGGCTTAATCGATTTCTCTTTTCATTCTGAGCATTTTGGTATATATATGTCTTTATCGTTCTCGATTCCTTTAGGCTGTTACAAACAACCGTTATGTGAACAAAGTTATAATACCCTTGTGCACACAGTGCGCTCGGGTATAAAAAGGACACTGATGCTTTGGCTTGATGCATTTCTGAGCACACGCATACCCGTATTTGTGTATGTAACGTATACGCCCCATTGCACTTTATGCTAGCCATACATAGTCAGCTAACACACTTACTCGCACGCCTTAGCAATTTGCACAAATATTGGCGTTGAATATTTCTCCACAGTATTCTTACACAGGGTATTCCAGAAGTCAACGTCAAGCCGGAAACAGGTGACAGGCCAGGACAAAGTGGCGTCAATCCCAGTCTCGCTTACACTTCGTAAAATGACTCTCTCCATCTCAAGCAAACTAGAATTGCCTTAAAAGTTACGGCTTCATGGAAAGTCTTGGGTACACTAAAATCGTTTTAAGTAATTAAAAAAAAATTCCACAACTGAGTTTCTTTACAAAAATCTAAATTGTCCATAATTTAAAAAAAATCTAGCAAGTGTCATACCATTTTGGAATCTGTCAAAATTCCTTTCTACAAACTAATAAAGGAAAAATTTTTTTTTCATTACAGTTAGTCAAAATTGGGCGAAGTATTAAATTTTCTTTCAAGCTCGACCAGTTGGCTATAAATTTTAGACGACAATTTACAGAAGCATTACTCAGAATTATATAATAAAAATGAAATTGAGTAAAAGTAAAAATTTTTAGTAAAGGGAATTAAAAAACCATCGCAGGGTGTAGATTTTTTTCGTTTTTTTTTTGAACGCCTATAATTTTAAAAATATAAGACATCGATATTCGATATCGCCTTGACGTCGACTTCTGGGACACCCTGAAAAATTTATAGCCAACTGCTCTAGCTTGGAAGAGCTAGAGTGACAGTTGCGGAAAGCGATCCAATTGCAAAACGAAGTGTGTCTGTAAAAGGTGTTAAATAAGTTATAAAATATTATTTATAAATACGGACATATGCATATTATATTATATTGACTGCAAATATTCCTTAAATATTCCCGCTTTCAGACAATAATTTTTATAGAAGGGCTATTCCATTAGGATTGGTGGGACATTTGGTTCCAGAATGTGATAAGTTGTGAATTACAACAATGCCGTTGGAGCTTATACAAAAAAGTTTCTAAGTCCTTTATTAGAATGAATGTGACTGACTGGTGGGACACTGATAATCTCTCTATTTTACCTTTGTGCACTCAAAGACGAGTTTTAGCCAAAACACTCAATTTTCCTGCCATTTTTTTTTTGCTGTAAAATATATACATACAACACGCTTCCGATTTTACTAAAAGTAAGGCTGATTTAGCCTACATGGAAATATTGAAATACATTTAAAATTGTGACTGGTGGGACAGGTCTTTGTGACTGGTATAAAGTAAATATGTATGAAGTAAAAGCTTCCTTAAACAAAAATTACAGTTGTTATTAATTTTTTTTAAATATTTTTCAACAGTTTAATGATATGTAGCATTTAGCATAAGGCTACTGCTGAAAGGATAGGATAATTAATGACATTTTAAAATGTACCCCGTTTTGCTCTTTCACATGGAATGACCCAGAATTAAAATTAGCCAAGTGAAGCCAAGTCCTTCTCCACTTGGTCTTTCTATCGCAGAGTAGACCTTCCTCTGTTACCAGCATCGCAAGCTGCATTGTAGTTTGTAAGAGCTGGAGAGCCGCTGTATTTTAATTCGCCGCACTATGTCCATATCGCTGCAAAGCTCATACAAATCATTATTTCATCGTCTGTGGTATACGTCATCGCCAGAGCAAAAAGGCACGCAAATCTTCCGCAGAATCTTACTCTTGAAAACTCCAAGAGCCGCCTCATCAGATGTGTTCATTGTCCATGCTTCTGCGCCATACAACAACACGGGCATTATGAGTGACTTATAGAGTGTGACTTTTGTACGAGGAGAGAACATTTTAAAGTAGCACTTGTTGGCGAGAGTGATTCTCCGTTGGAATTCGATGCTGATATTAGATGTATTCGCGTATTTTTCCAGCAGAAAACTCCCAACAGCAAAATTCTAACGAATTTTTATGTGTTATCTCTCATGGAGAGAAATATCAGCGAAAGTAAGCGAACGCTAAACTAGCAAAAACTTGCAAGTTTCACGAATAGCTGATGGTTTGTTTATAGTTAAGTTAAAAGTCGCCAGCTCAATTGGAAGTCTGTCCCAATTTCATTATATCCTTTAGTAGAAATGGGCAAACATACCTCTTCCATATTTTAATTTTGGCTACGACAGAAAAATTCAATTTCATGAGTTGCGTGAATTACAACAAGCAGCTTCAAAAGCTGATAGTTTAAGATATTTATCTGAAACTATCAATATGCGAATAAACCAATTATTATCGATGTCAATGCTGGTTCCCAAGTAAACGAGATCCTCCACTTTCTGGAAATTATAACTGCCAACACTGACGTGGGTGCCAAGCCGCGAATGCGCTGACTGCTTGTTTGATGACAGGAGATACTTCGTCTTGTCCTCGTTTACCACCAGACCTATTTGCTTTTTTTCCTTAACTGGTCATATTTATCTAGAGAAAGCGTGCCTAGTTGAGCTATGCAGTTAATTAGCGTTCAATAGGAATGCAAGTATAGAATTTTAAATTTACCGGTTCCAAATGAATAAAGTTATATTTGTATAAGTTCCTTTTACTAAATACAGAATAAAAATAAGAGAACTTATTTATGATCTTTTGGATCGATGGGCCTTCCGTTCCCAATTCTTTACGTCTTTTATGTTTGTATGGCCAGAGTTTCAAGGACTTTAGATTTAGCTTCCTTTGGAAGGGGGAAGTTCACATCAAAAAAAAAATGACGCAGTGCAAGTTTAACTTTGCTTCAGCCATGAACCGACATGGCTACTGCGATGGTTTCCCATACCATAATGTGACCCGGCCTATGAAAAGGTGGCTTCTGACTCAAAACATGACATGACATGGTTTCGATAGTTTTTGAGACGCTCTTTCACGTGGTGAAAACTAGAAAGTCCTTTATTTTTTGAGTCATAAGCCACCTTTTCATAGGCCGGGTCACATATATGTATGTACATTAGGGTGTTTTTTTTGCGACTGTTGTTTTTTTCACTCCCACCTCGAAATTTTGTGGAAAATACCTTAAAAAAACTCCCTGAAAATTTGAACCCTTAATATTAACATTAAGTACTCGCCCAAGGCGTTCAAAGATTTCCCATATAAAATACACGTAAACTTTTATATTTTTTCTTTAAAACTCTACAGCTCAGAGGCGTTTTATGGTATAATCTTGTTCAATGATTGTGTTTCTTCAAAATTGAATGCTCTACAAAAGTGTACATTGCGCCGTAACCCTAACTCCCACCAGCGCGTTAGTACGGGTCACTTAACCCAATTTTTTTATGAAATTCTCGTTTTTTGGCCCCTATCTCGTAAAACACAAGAGCTACAGAAAACATTTTGATGATAAATTTGTAGGAAATTGAATTTCATACAAAAAAGTTCCATACCAATAAATCGCTAATATCGATATTTCTTGTGAAATATGAGGTTTCTAAGATGAGGTAGTGTAGAATTTTCATGGATTATTGAGCTTAATTGTAAAAATTGCTGATTTTTTAGTTTACTTCAAAGCCTAATATCTCAAGAAATATCGATGTTAGCGATTTTAACTTTTTTGTAGGAAATTGAATTTACCACAAATTTGTCATCAAACTTTCTTCTGTAGCTCTTGTCTTTTACGAGATAAGGGCCAAACACGAGAATTTCATAAAAAAAAATTGGGTTTAGTGATCCGTACTAACGCGCTGGTGGGAGTTAGGGCAACGGCGCAATGAACACTTTTGTAGAGCATTCAATTCTGAAGAAACCCTATCATTGAACAAGATTATACCATAAAATGCCTCTGAGCTGTAGAGTTTTAAAGAAGAAATATCAAAGTTTACGTGTATTTTATATTTCAAATTATTGAACGCCTTTGGCGAGTACTTAATGTTAATATTAAGGGTTAAAATTTTCAGGGACCTTTTTTTAAGGTATTTTCCACAAAAGTTCGAGATTGGAGTGAAAAAAACAACAGTCGCAAAAAAAACGCCCTAATGTACATACTCACACATTTAAAATAGCTATCAACTGACCACGTCTATAAAGATTGTCAGCTCAAGTAATGATTCGATGCCGATTGGTAACTTCAGAGAGGGCGGCTCGCTTAAACTGTAAAGACTGCAATTTGTTGACAAAGGTGTTTTAACTGATCAAAAGTGTTAAGTTCACACTTACTCACTTATGCAGAAGTTTTTATGTAGTTGTATATGAATTTGTAAATAACACACCAACACGTGGTTATTGCTAAAGTAGTCACATACCTACTGATGGCTTAGTGGCAATGTCACGAAAACTTGTGGACGCTGGCAGAAAACAGCTCACCGACCAAGGGTCATTGAGAGTAATATATGGATGGCTGGAAGTGAAACTATGACGCGAAATCACATAGTGACCCCACCCACAGCCGAGTGTCTTATTCATTGAACAGATTGCTGGCTCGTAAAATGTCTGAAGGCAAGCATACATACATGCATGATACGCTATAAGTAAAGTGAATGATGGAAGCCGCTAAACGCTGACAGGCAATAAATATGTATTGAGAAAAACATAAAAAGGTCTAAGAGTGGCGCGAAGAGAGTGGCAAAGTGCCACGAGTAAATATTTTAACGGCAGAGACGCAAACACAAAGGGATCGCAAAAGTCGCGGCTTATTGCTGCTTAAAGATTTTTAACGTCAAACTAAAATTCAGTTCAAGGTCAAGGGATTAATTCTAATTGCCCTTCCAGATTGAAGATGTGTACAAAAATTATAAATTAAATGGATTTATTTCGCAATTTTGATTTAAGCTAAGGGCTTAACCAACTTAAAAGTTATTTAAAAACTGTTTATTTCTTAGTTCAAATGTATGTAATTACTTCTCCAATGGGAAAACCCAATAACTCGCAAAATGTTTAACTTAGCTAATACTCGTAAACAGATGCTACATTCCAAAAATTACTGCCAAACATTTATTAGTTGCAGATAAAACCGCCATCATTTCGCAAATTCAATTTCAGCGATAAAACGGCTGTTGCACAGACTCAAATATTTGATATTTCCAACGAAAAGTATCTACTAGGGTGTTCGATTAATTGGTTTTTTTTCGCAAACCTCTTTTCGAGTTATTCGAAAAATAGCAATTTGAAAAAAAACCGGTTCCCCATTTTCAAATTAAGAAAAAACCGGATAAACCGGTTTTTTTTGACATATTTCTATACAGTAATACTTATTGTTAGTAAGAAGTCATGACCAAAATTACAATGTAACTTTTAAAAATAGGTAAAGCTTTAATAAAGAAATCAATAAGGCTAAATAAAATCGAAATATTTTTGATTCCAAGTAAAACAGAAAAAATTAGTGAAAAAGTCCTTTGTCGGTAAAAACTCGAGTATGTAGAACGAACTGTTTTGGTAATGAGACTACGCCATTAACTGAACCAGACCGACATACATAGGGGCATATTCATAGTTGATATAAAGTCGACTTCAAAATTAGTTGCAGCATTTTGACAGATATTCGATTGAAAGTTATGTCAAAAAGCTGGAACTAATTTTAGTGTCTACCTTACTTTGACTAGGAATATGCCACATAGTATATTATAGACACGCCTTGAAGAGCACTCATAGAGAATCAATCAACACCTTCGTCAACTCTCGCCTCTTGAATTTCATCATCGGAGACCAACCACCACCTTTCTTAGACGGAGAGCTCGAGTTGCTTCGTGAGGCCCGCGATGCTTCGACGCAACTCCATTCTGGATATTTTGGAAGGTTAAACTACTCTGTCACTCACATCAGCTCATCTGATATCCCCCTCTCTAGATGTAGTTGATTCACTGATTTTGGCAGAGTTTAGTAAGATGGTGCAACGAAAACTACAGTGAAAGATTTTCGTTCGGGTTTCCTTTTATTTTTTTTAATTTTCTGAAGTGGGAAATTTTCGGGTTTTGAGATATAAAATTAGTAAAAATTCAAGTTCCATTTTTATTAAATTAAATAAATAATTAGATTCTAGTATATATGAAAATAAATTAGGTGAAAACCCAGTTTATTCGATTGTAAAAATCCGGTTTACTCGGTATTCAAAAATCAAGATAAAAAAAAAACCGTCTAAAAATATTCAAAAAAACCGGTTGAAACCGGTTTGGAAAAAACGATTCAGTCACCCTAGTATCGACCCATTACATCTGGCCGCAAGCAAACTCAAAACTTAATAAATTCTCTCAGTGAAATTACTAAGTATTAAAAAAATTTATGCAGCAGTGCTTACACCCATCGAATACAATGAATTTTGCGTTTAAAACATCTGTTGACATTGTTTGGTGGTTGACTGAAGTAGTTTGCAAGTTTTAATACAAACAATGGTAAAAGTTTTATTCATTCAATTTCTAGTTTTCTGCTCTTAACTTTGAGTGTGAACAACTGAGTGTAAGTTATAGGAAATGAAATCCAGGCAAATTTACACAAGCTCTGCATAAATTACTGCAAGACTCTTAAAATTATATAAATGGTTTAAGCAATTAGTGAAATTTACAAATTGATAAAGTGCTTTGGTAGCTAGAGGAGAAAAAAATTAAGAATTTACGAAAACTAAAGTATCAATTTGTACTCGTACTTCAAAAAAAAAAAACAAGTAAGGAGAAGCTGTCTTCGGCTGCGCCGAAGGCTTTATACCTTTCATGAACACGCGCAAATCAATGTAAATAGTAACTACTGAAAAACTGATTTTAATTGGCTTGCTGGCTTGCGTCTGCTGGGTATGCTAGTAATATATATAGCTGCGATCTTAGTGATTTTTTGAACAAATATTCCATGATCTATTAGCAAATATCTCACCAAGCTTCATGTGTAGTGAGTAATAGCCAAAATCCTCTTATCTGAAAGATCGGTTGTATGGGATATATATTATATATAGCTCCGATCTTACTGATTTTTTGAACAAACATTTGATGATCAATTAGCAAATATCTCACCAAGTTTCATGGTTTAATCTTCCAAACTGAGGTAGAAATGGCCATAAACCTCTTATCTGAACGACCGCTTGTATGGGAGATATATGCTATAGTGGCCCGATTCTACCAGCTCCGATAAATGTCTAATATAATACAAACATCTCGATACCAAATTTCATCGAGATATCTAAAAAACTGAGGGACTAGTTTGCGTTCAAACAGACAGACGGACAGACAGACGGACAGACAGACGGACAGACAGACGGACAGACGGACATGGCTTAATGAACTCAACTCGTCAACCTGATCATATCGGTATACTTATTGATGGGTCTATCTCTGCTCCTTCTGGTACTTACAATTTTTGAGGCCCGGACCAAAGTTAATATACCATTTCATGTTCATGAAAGGTATAAAAAAACAACGACCGCTTAGCCATGTGGGCTGTTTGGTGTAGTCACAAAGGCAAAAATCTAAAAAAATCTAAATACATTTTTCACTCCCGAAAATTGCAATGGTATAATCGTATAACAATAAAACAGTATAACAGTTTGAACTGTATAACAGCGTTGAAAATTATGTGCATTGTTGCCTTTTTATTCTAAAACATTTGGAAATTTCGCTTTTTTTATCCGAAAGTTCATCATTTGTCTTGCAGAATTACCAAAAAAAATCAAAAGGAGCCATTTGTATGTTAGTGATTATTTAAAATGAATAACGTTAAGGCAGCCTATCAGCGCTTTCTCTGCTCGCTGCTGTATTTCCCTTTAAATTACGCAAATTACGTCTTTTAATTAGGTTTTCATAATATACTAGCTGACCCGGCAAACGTTGCTCCGCCATATAAATTATATCTAGAGAATATCTTAGTTCTTAAATAAAAATAACGAATGTATTGTAGGTTCTAGTACTCTATCGTGAACACTTCCAAGGGTATGCAGCATTAAAAATTCGGAGGTGGCACGCCCCTTTTGCGATGTATATCCATACCATGTTCGAGTCCTCTTCCATGAACATTTTCCGGGATATGCAGTATGAGAAATTCGGTTTGTATTGGAGGCACCATGCCCCTTTTTCTATTAGCCCCAATTTTCTTTATGACTATGTGATTGTTTTCATATATTTCCATACCAAGTTCCAGTACTCTACCAGGAACACTTCCAGAGATATGCAGTATGAAAAATTCGGTTTGTATGGGAGGTGGCACGCCCCCTGCACCTAACGGCATGAAATATACTTTACATCCGATTCTCATACCTACCAAATATACACAAAAAATTTCATAAAGATCGGTCGAGCCGTTTCAGAGGATTGGACCTCAAACACTAGCACCGAGATTTTTATATATTAGAAGAGATATTACTCAATTGAATTGAACATTGTCTGCAACTTTACTACTTCTTTCGTAAGCTTTTCAAAAATCGCTTTAAAAGTACTTTCAGCATGGTAAAATGAACTCTGTTTCGTAAATGTCAAAATACATCAATTGCTAAGCAGTCAAAGGTTATTTACCTAGAGAAATGTGTCGCGTCGAATTAATTGGTCCGACAAGCACTGATTCTGCCCTTCAAGGTTTGTTGTAATCATTGCTTTTTGTGGGACACTATTCAAATACAACTTTTCTAATCGCAACGGCTTTCTTGTTCAGCCTTATTTTTGAAGAGTTCAAGGCATTTCGAAGACACCACTTCAGTTTGAATAACTGAGATACGGGACGATAGCACATCAATGCGTTGTAATGAAATTTAAAGAAAATTATAATAATGGTTTGAACAATTACACTGTACAGCACTCGGCTGGGTATTGGACCAAACCAACTTTTTATAAAAGATTGAGTCATAAGTAAAAAAGTAATTTCTCCGTTTTTCGAAGTTAGCCTCCGAAATCGAGATATGGGCGTTCGAAATTGGCCTTTGGTAAAAAATTATTCTTAATTATTGTAGGTAAATAACTTAAAAAGTAAAAGTACGGGTTTGGTCCGCCTTTTCCTTTTATTCAAATGGTATATAACCTTTTTTGCGCAAACTTATATTAAGGGTGTTATAAGGGATCAAAAGTTAGATCTTCGAAAAATCAAAAACCGTATATTTCAAAAACTTTTGAACTGATTTAAATTAAATGAATATCGGTGTAAAGATGATTAAACGTAATTTCTTCTGATATGCATATTTATACACCAATTTTTTTTTATATATCAAATTAAAGGTAGTTTTCTCCTCTATTTAAATAAAGAATTCAACTGTATTACTAATAAGAATTTTTTGGTTTAATATATTTTTTTTATAAAAAAATTGGTATTTTTTCCTTTTTTGATTCTTCTCAAATTTTTACGCACGGGGTATACAAATATGCATATCAGAAGAAAGGGCGTGTAATCGCCTTTATAACGTTATCAATTGTTTTTTATATCGGTTCGAAAGTTTTTGAAATATCAGGTTTTTAATTTTTCGAAGATCTGACCTACATATAACCCCTTATAACACCTGTAATACAAGTTTACACAAAAAAAGTTATAAACCATTTAAATAAAAGGAAAAGGCGGACTAAACCCATATTTTTACTTTTTTTTAGTTATTTACCTACAATAATTAAGAATATTTTTTTACCAAAGGCCTATTTCGAACTTCGAAGGCATATATCTCGATTTCGGAGGCTAACTTCGAAAAACGGAGAAATTACTTTTCTACTTATGACTCAATCTCCAAAAAAAAAATTGGTTCAGTCCAATACCCAGAAAAAAAGTTGATCTTGCCATATAGTGATATTTAAAATCAAAACTCTAATATGCGAAACCTGGGTAAAAGTATTTCTTCTGTGCTTATCTGAATGTATTTCAGCACTATTTCCAGAAATCTTAGGTATTTCAAATACAAACTCCGTATATATATTTTGTATTTAAATAATTTTCTATTCTTCATTATTCTTCATATCATAAAGTTTTCGTTTACAACAATGCCATTCATTTTTTTTTGACATTTGCAAATTTCTTATACGGATTATCAAAAATGTAAGAAGGTCATGCAAACGCAACACAATTGCGCCGCTGCAATTGAATATTTTTTTTGCTAGCTGTGCTTTGCATTTTCATCCCTACAAAGTATGTATGTAGGTTTATTCGACGATCTTTTTATGTTGAAGATAATGAGGAACACCTTTAACAAAAAACATTTCAAATATCAACGGTAAGCCCAAACTACTTAAAACTTGCACTTTATTGTACTAAAATTGAATGGGCTACAAAACTGCAGATTCAAAATCTTTTTAGAAAATTTAATTAAAGAGCTTGAAGTTTTACGAAAGTTTGTAGAACTTTTTTTAAATATTGCACAAAGTTGAAAACTTGGATTTATAAGGGTTTGGTTAAAGAATAAACTCTATTTAAAAGATAATAATTATAAAAATTAAATAACAAAAGGAATAAACTGTTAATAATTGTCAGTATGTGGCGTATTATTTTGACAAGGGTTCTATATGTACATGTGATTTCAAAAGTATTTTCAAATATATTTGTATTTCAAAATAGAAATTTTGTATTTAAATACTTCTCGTAAAAGTATTTTGAATTTATATTTCAAATACTTTTTTATGTAAGGTATTTGCACTTTGTATTTTCATGTCATTAGAAATTGATTGCAATGCTCGCTCAGATCTATGCCAACTCAGTAAGAGTAACTAAATTTTCATTTGCGATCGAGTTTTCCACGATTAGTTTTTATAAAAAAAAACCTTTTCAACTTTCGTTTTAAATTTAACACTTATGTATGTAATCATAGCCAGAACTGTTTGCCGGCACTAAAAAGTGCTGATGAATTTTGTATCACTTAAATTAGTAAAAACCAAATTCATCATTAACTGCGTTAAAGCAGTGATAAATATTTATTTGAAATGAAAATTTTGTTTTTTCTATTTGGCATAAGTTGGCGGATCTCAAAGTTTTTTAAGTGGGCATCTTGCTCAGCCATTCAGCAGCCATTTGGTGCATTTATAAGTTGTTCTCTTCATAGTGTGAGTCTCGAGTTTTTTCTTGTCCAACTACTTTGCCATACTTTGCTATTGAATTTCATTCTTTCCCTTTACTCATTCTATTTTCTTTTCCCTGTTACTTCTCGTCTATTTGTAGAGACAAGCATTTCGCGTGGGTCGGGGCGTATACGCGATTTCAATTCAAATACATAACTCAAATGGCAAATAGTATGTGGACTTTTGATAAAGCAACTTCTTTCAAGTAGGTTTAAATATTTATAATTTTAAATTGTCAAAATTTGCCATCCTGGTGGCTATGTAGGGTCACGTTGAGCACAACCTGCAACTTCGTTCAAATTGGGAAGGACCACGCCGTTTACAGCCAAATAAGGCTTTAGAAAAGACAATTCACTCAAGTGCGACTTTTTCAAAGTGATGCTGGAAAGCATGATAAGAGCTGCCAATCTGAATCGCAGCGGCACCACATACACAAAATAACGATACTGCTGGTGTATGCAGATGATATTCACATCGTTGTCCTAAAAGTTAGTGACGTCAGCGCCGCATGTTCCAGCTTAGAAAAAAAGCTAAACAAGTTGGTCTGGCGGTAAACGAGGCCAAGAAAAAGTGCCTTCTGGCATCACATAAAGAGTCCCCGCGGTTTGGGACACACGTCACTGTTCGTAGTTATAACTTTGAAGGAGTTTGTCTACCTAAGATCCAACATAAACACCACCAATAACATCAGCCTGGTTCTACTTTGGACTCGGCAGGCAATTAGAAAGCAGAGCCCTTTCTTGACGAACAAAAACTATGCTCCAAAAGCCACTCTTCATACCCGTTATTTTATGTGGCTCAGATGAGAGGCTTTGGGTGCTTTCGTTAGAACTATTCTGTTCGTGTTAGTGACGGGTATCAACGCTCCAGTGAAAAGCTCCTTCGATTCGAAAAACTTATGTGGCACTATTGTAAAATGAATTTAGTTTGTTCGCATTCACTATTGCATAATAAGCAAGAAGAATTTACGAATAGACATTATGTTGACGAATGCCTAAGTATGTATAAACTCTTACAGATTCAAACGCCTATTACATAGAAGTAAAAGGTGCTGTAGATTTTTTCGGAAATGTCAGGTTGTTGTGTAAATTGGGCATGCCAGCATCCAATGCAGCAATGTGCGATGCACCAAATTTAGAGTTGGATCGTGAGAGACTATTGGAGCTTTTCTGTTGAAACAAACATTTCTCTCCTTAAGCAAAAGGACTTTTACGACAATTTGATGAAAGCGATTGACCGAAGGAGAGCCATCTTCCTTCTCGACGCGCCTAGATGTGCTGGCAAAACGTTCCTTATTTCTTTACTGGTTACCAATTTTGGACGGGACGAAGTTTGCCGGCAGCCTCTGTGGTGTAGTGGTTAGCGGTGCGCACCACCATTCAACAGGGCCTGGATTCGAGCCAAGTTTCCGACCAACATCGAACAAAATTAAAGTTTTTTCTAATAGCGGTCGTCCCTTGGCAGGTAATGGCAAATCTCCGAGTGTATTTCTGCCATGAAAAATCTTCTCATAAAAATACAATCGCCGTTCTGGGACGGCATGAAATTGTAGATCCCTCTCCTTTGTGTGACAACATCAAGGCGCACGCCACAAATAGGAGGAGATGCTCGGCCGAACACTAACGTATTGTGTAAGCGTCAATCCATTATGATTATTATTATAAAGTTTACCGGGTTCTCTAATGTTTCATAGAAACCTTTTTTGTTATAAACCTTTTCCACATATTAGTTAAAATTTACTCGTATTTATAAGGGATCAGTTGGAGGGATCACTGGGGAGGACGCAAGGCAGCTACCCTTTCCCCAATTCTCTAGGATATTATTTGACGCGGCAATTGCATAAAATGTGAAATCCTAGTGGGAGGAACAGTCAACACCAAGTTTTGCCTGGATTTCAAGGCTCGTACTAGTTGAGGTACTTACGAGCCACTCTTTCACACCTTTTTATTCATCATAGAATGTGAAAGCTAACTCCAAAGGCACACTAGAACGTCTCTTAAGCCACTGTACATCTTACGTAAGATCGCGACTTAGCAGGCTTCGCTCTGCTTTTTTCTCCTCACTGACCAAAGGACTAGAAAATTCTTAAATTTCGCTAAAAAGTGCATTATGACTAAGGCTAAAGCCTAGGTCTCTTCTTAACACAAAGGACCATATGTGTGATCTCAGGGATCAATCGAGTTAGCCTAACCTAATAATTATAATCCGCATAAAAAATACAAATAATAGTGGTTAGTTAAAGATAATTTGTGTGGCGCACATAATCTGTCTGTTAAAGAACTGACTGTTGAGAAAGGCGATTCTAAGGGAAAAAAAATTTAGCAATTCTTATGAACAATGATCTACAACTTGTGCCTAAACTTTTTATGATAACACTGACCGTTTGCGAAAAAAATCAAGTAACCGGGTGGGACTTTATATTTTTTATTTGTAATAGTTTACCTAAGACCTGTAAAAATTTTCAGACCCATGCGAATTATTGCAAAATGATGGAACGAAGCGTTTTTCTTCAGACGCCCCGATGCTTCTTAATCTCGGCTGGGGTATACTCGCCGTGCCCAGGGTTCGTTACAATAAATTTATATTGTGGGGCCATTACAAATAGTACTTTATTTATAGGTTAACTGTTCCAATGTATTCCTTATTAACTAAAACAATGTATATTAACGGGACACAAATTCTTAACTGTATAGCACCGCTATGTCGGTGCTCTATTTCAGTGTATTGCGTTGGTTTTGCTGTCTGCGCTCGGTTGACGTACGACGTATGGCGTCGATGCTGTTGTCTGCGCTCTGTTGGCGTCTGCGCTCTGCTGGCGTCGGTGCGGCTGTGCTGCGCTCTGTTGACGTACGGCGTATGGCGTCGATGCTGGTGCCTGCGCTCTGTTGACGTATGGCGCTTGTGTGCCGCGAACTGGTGGCGTTGGTGCCGCTGTGCCGCGTGCTGCTGACGTTCGGCGTTGTCGGGTGGCGTCAGCGTCGTTACGTGCGCGCTCTACCGATGTACGAGTGATGTCGTTGCAGCGCGAATTCACGGTGAACTGTGACGCGGTTGACCTTTTCCGCAGATCGTGAAGCGTGGTCCGGCGAAAGCTGGGCATGGAAAACCGTTTGCCCCCTTATACTCAGCCCACGGTCCTCAACCTTGCGTAGCGAACGCGGTCTTAGCGCAAGATGGGAATGGAAGAGCCGTTTTCCCACTTGTACTTAGCCCACAGCGCTCTTCCTTTGAACAGTCAAGCCTTGTATGGAAGAGCCGTTTACAAGTCTGTGACTATTCTCTAGTAGCTGTCTGGTCGCAACCACAGCTCCGTGCTGACTGAGTGTCCGAACCCATTGGAAACGACGAGCTACGGACCACAGCTACGAAGTTGTTATCTTCATTATCTAAACGCTTTGTCGATGGCGACATGAATTTTTTGAACGCGGCAGCGACATCATGAATTTGTACGAATTTGACATAAAAGAAGAGGAAGAACCTTATCTGTCGCTCGAAAAATAGAAATAGATCTAATCTGGCCACAACCACGGCTGTGGGGTAGCTCTGTCGCTTCCAAAATAATTATCTACATAAGAGTACGTGTTAAAATAATTTGACAGCTGTGGTCCGTAGCCCGTCGTTTTCATTGTGTTTCAAGCTTGACTCTATGCTACTGAGTTGCTTCTTTATTAGCATTGATCTGTGTGTTGCTGAGTTCTTGAGCATGTTGCGTTGCTATGGCGACGGTGCAGCCAAGATGTTGACACGGCCTTTAATGTTGACTGGCCGTGTTGATGACGCTGCTGTATTCGTTGTTGTTGCTGGGTGTAAGGGCAGGCGATCGTGTGAGCTAAATTCTATGGATATTTAGTCCTCACAATGAGTTGCCATTTTGACAGGATTATGTAGGTAAATGTGTAACCATACATATTTGTAGTAAATGTTTTCCAAATGTTGAGCTTGCTAGCTTAATTTTCTTGTAAGCTTACGCCACATTTTGTTTATTGGGTTTCGTTCTTATTCAGGTATGCCGATACACACATACAAACATATTAATGTATGTAGTTTTCTCTGCTCATATTAAAAAAAATTACAGCAAATACTCATTTTTCAGCTCCTCATTTTACGCTTCGCCTTTTCTCTTACTTTTTTTGCGTTTCGCCTACGCAAACTACCCTCAGTTATGCAACAATGCTAAGACGAACCGCTGCCATTAGCCGTATCCGGGCATGTTGTCGTGGTCAGTCGGAACTACATATAGTGGCGCAGAGAATAGTATCAGCCAGGCGGTGGAGATAGAATTGGCGGGGGTGGTGCTGGTACTTTTACAATTGAAGGGTCGCCGCGAATAACGTTGTAAACGACATGAATGGTCGCGTAAAATAATATCGTAAGTGGCAAAATTATAAATTTGCAAAGATAGAAAAAAACTTGTTTAATGACGCATATACGGTCATTTAATTTGATTTTCTACTTTTTTAATATAGCAGTCTTCAAGAAACATGCCCTTAAAAAATGAAATGTACACATTTATATCTTTTAAGTTAAAGAAACTAGCTTTGAGAAAATTGTCGCTTACAAGGATTTTTGAGGCGAACATTCATGTCGCTTACAACGTTATTCGCGGCGACCCTTCAATTATCGACACTATTCCCGCTTTACATCCCCTCATTGGTAGGTTTACCTTGAAGTAGCATGATGCGGGTGCGGCAGCAGGGTAGGCGAGGATACATTACGACTAAACAGCAATTGCGTGCTTAGCAATAGCAGCGGTGTAAGTGGTATTGCGGCGGTGGCCAGCGCCACCGGCATTCACGACTCATTGGCATAATCAAATGGCCGGCATACCGGCGATTGGGAGTGCTTTGATGCGGCAAGCTTTATATGTATATGCGTGGCGGCGGGTTGTGAGAAACTTAGCATCCGGAATCATTTCAATTAGATGGCTAGAAATGCGTTGCCTAGTAAACGGGATATACCAGATACACGGAATCCAATTTGAATAGTATATTGCTACTGGTAGATTAATTGAAAGCGATGAGTGGTTTTCTTTGATTTGTTCGTCCACATACATACATGCATTCAAACACACATGCATACATACATACATGTACATACAGTAAGTCACATAATTGATCACACGGTGATTTTTTACAATACTTACCATGTTTTTACTTAATAAATTGCGTCAAATATTAAGCTTTATGGGATTCTGTTATTATTTTAGGTAAAAACAAGAAAAACGTATTTTGCCAGTTCTCTCATTTTTAAATAAAGTTTTTAAGGTTTGAAGTTTTGGAAATGTCGAATTTTGTATAAAATAAAAAAATCTTAAAAAAAACCACGGGGTCCTAGCTAAAATTTTTGTGGGTGAACATAGCAGACGGCCCCAACTATCCCCCATTTATGTATTTTCAACCGTCTTCTAAACACCCTGTATACTCGTACATATTAAAATATTGTTTTATATAAAAAAAAGGGCCGAGATTCAGTATCCAAATAATCCAATTTTTTAAACTTAAAGGGCTGTCTGCAGCTCTCAAGAAAAACGAAAAATTCATATTAAATGACGCACAAGAAATGGAAAAGAAATTTTCTTCTATAAAAATTTCTTAAATTAGTATGCAGATCTCAAGAAAAAAATGCTCGAATATTTATTTCTTCAAGACCGCGATGTACTTTTTTAAGAAATAGAAATAATGAGACAGCCCTTAAGGTTTTCAGCTCTCAAGAAAAATCACAAAAAACTTGTTTCGTTATTTCTTTCGCTTAAAAAGGTACTTTGCTACTGCTATCAAAAAAAATTTCTTTACCATTTGTTCAGCCTGTGTTTATATGAATTTTTGTTTTTCTTGAGAGCAGGATGTTATGCTGTAGGCTTAAAAGTGACATTATACCAATTGGTGTTATGACACTTTACGAGTCGTGACATAACCCCAAGAAAAAAAATTGGCCTTTTGTCAAATTCAGTAAATTTTCATGTACGTTTTTAACTTTTTAACCATAATGTTTATTATAAGTTTGAAGTAGATAGGACTTACTGTTGCTTTTTGTAAATTTTTTTAAGTTTTGGTCTTTCGTATTTTTTGTTTATATAATGCATGTATTTTATAAGAATTCCTGTTGATTAGTACTAGGCCTTGTGCGTTTTTAACATACAAAATATACGCGTGATATGAAAAAAATTTTCCAACACCAATATTTAAAAAAATCGTAAAAAATCAACGGTAAGTCTGAGCTACTTCCAACTTGCACCTTGTCTTACTAAAATCAAATGGGCTATAAAATTGCATACTGAAAACATTATCGTTTAAAAGTTGAAAATGTAGATGAAAATTTGTTGAATTTTCCTAAATTGTGTACCAAAAAAAATGTTTGAAATTTTGATATATGTTCCAGGGACCGAAAATACCAGTTATTTTTTCCAACAGTTAAACTTGGCCAAATATTTTTTAAGTCCGAAATAAAAGTCCTTTCCGGATAATAAACAAACCACTTATCTAAAATAAACAAGTAAAGAAGTCTAAGTTCGGGTAAAACCGAACATTAAATACCCGGCGCACGTATGAAGCATCGTTTTTTTCACGATTCTGGTTACTCGTTAATATATCATTGTATATATCAATTTTAGGTCAATAAGCTTCAGTAGTTACTAAAATATCGCAGTTTTTGCATTTCTGAAAATCA